>WFAB01003331.1:10000-17822 GCA_018977245.1 Lethenteron camtschaticum | reverse complement strand
GTGGTGAGTCTATGGGTAATGTTGAGTCTATGGGCAGTGTTGAGTCTATGGGGCAGTGTTGAGTCTATGGGCAGTGTTTGAGTCTATGGGCAGTGTTGAAGTCTATGGTGCAGTGTTGAGTCTATGGGCAGTGTTGAAGTCTATGGACAGTGTTCAGTCTTTGGGCAGTGTTGAGTCTATGGGCAGATCTCTGTGTGGTGAGTCTGTGTGTCTCTGTGTGGTGAGTCTGTGGGTCTCTGTGTGGTGAGTCTGTGGGTCTCTGTGTGATGAGTCTGTGAGTCTCTGTGTGGTGAGTCTGTGGGTCTCTGTGTGGTGAGTCTATGGGTCTCTGTGTGATGAGTCTATGGGTCTCTGTGTGGTGAGTCTGTGAGTCTCTGTGTGGTGAGTCTGTGAGTCTCTGTGTGGTGAGTCTGTGGGTCTCTGTGTGGTGAGTCTGTGAGTCTCTGTGTGGTGAGTCTGTG
This sequence comes from Lethenteron camtschaticum, assembly GCA_018977245.1. Lineage (NCBI taxonomy): Eukaryota > Metazoa > Chordata > Hyperoartia > Petromyzontiformes > Petromyzontidae > Lethenteron > Lethenteron camtschaticum. Next base: position 17,361 of record WFAB01003331.1, on the reverse strand, counting down.
GGTCTTTGTGTGGCGAGTCTGTGGGTATCTGTGTGGTGAGTCTATGGGTCTCTGTGTGGTGAGTCTGTGGGTCTCTGTGTGGTGAGTCTATGGGTCTCTGTGTGGCGAGTCTGGGTCTCTGTGTGGTGAGTCTGTGGGTCTCTGTGTGGTGAGTCTGTGGGTCTCTGCGTGGTGAGTCTGTGGGTCTCTGTGTGATGAGTCTGTGGGTCTCTGTGTGGTGAGTCTGTGGGTGTCTGTGTGATGAGTCTGTGAGTCTCTGTGTGGTGAGTCTGTGGGTCTCTGTGTGGCGAGTCTGTGGGTCTCTGTGTGGTGAGTCTGTGGGTCTCTGTGTGGTGAGTCTATGGGTCTCAGTGTGGTGAGTCTGGGTCTCTGTGTGGTGAGTCTGTGGGTCTCTGCGTGGTGAGTCTGTGGGTCTCTGTGTGGTGAGTCTGTGGGTCTCTGCGTGGTGAGTCTATGGGTCTCTGTGTGGTGAGTCTGTGGGTCTCTGTGTGGTGAGTCTGTTGGTCTCTGTGTGGTGAATCTGTGGGTCTCTGTGTGGTGAGTCTGTGGGTATCTGTGTGGTGAGTCTGTGGGTCTCTGTGTAGTGAGTCTGTGGGTCTCTGTGTGGTGAGTCTGTGGGTCTCTGTGTGATGAGTCTGTGGGTCTCTGTGTGGTGAGTCTGTGGGTCTCTGTGTGGTGAGTCTGTGGGTCTCTGTGTGGTGAGTCTGTGGGTCTTTGTGTGGTGAGTCTGTGGGTCTCTGTGTGGTGAGTCTGTGGGTTTCTGTGTGGTGAGTCTGTGGGTCTCTGTGTGGTGAGTCTGTGGGTCTCTGTGTGATGAGTCTATGGATCTCTGTGTGGTGAGTCTGTGGGTTTCTATGTGGTGAGTCTGTGGGTCTCTGTGTGGTGAGTCTGTGGGTGTCTGTGTGATGAGTCTGTGAGTCTCTGTGTGGTGAGTCTATGGGTCTCTGTGTGGTTAGTCTATGGGTCTCTGTGTGGTGAGTCTGTGGGTCTCTGTGTGGTGAGTCTGTGGGTCTCTGTGTGGTGAGTCTGTGGGTCTCTGTGGGGTGAGTCTGTGGGTCTCTGTGTGGTGAGTCTGTGGGTCTCTGTGTGGTGAGTCTGTGGGTCTCTGTGGGGTGAGTCTGTGGGTCTCTGCGTGTTGAGTCTGTGGGTCTCTGTGTGGTGAGTCTGTGGGTCTCTGTGTGGTGAGTCTGTGGGTCTCTGTGTGGTGAGTCTGTGGGTCTCTGTGTGGTGAGTCTGTGGGTCTCTGTGTGGTGAGTCTGTTGGTCTCTGTGTGATGAGTCTGTGGGTCTCTGTGTGGTGAGTCTATGGGTCTCTGTGTGGTGAGTCTGTTGGTCTCTGTGTGGTGAGTCTGTGGGTCTCTGTGTGGTGAGTCTGTGGGTCTCTGTGTGGTGAGTCTGTGGGTCTCTGTGTGGTGAGTCTGTGGGTCTCTGTGTGGTGAGTCTGTGGGTCTCTGTGGGGTGAGTCTGTGGGTCTCTGAGTGGTGAGTTTGTGGGTCTCTGTGTGGTGAGTCTATGGGTCTCTGTGTGGTGAGTCTGTGGGTTTCTGTGTGGTGAGTCTGTGGGTCTCTGTGTGGTGAGTCTGTGGGTCTCTGTGTGATGAGTCTGTGGGTCTCTGTGTGGTGAGTCTGTGGGTCTCTGTGTTGTGAGTCTGTGGGTCTCTGTGTGGTGAGTCTATGGGTCTCTGTGTGGTGAGTCTGTGGGTCTCTGTGTGGTGAGTCTGTGGGTCTCTGTGTGGTGAGTCTGTGGGTCTCTGTGTGGTGAGTCTGTGGGTCTCTGTGTGGTGAGTCTGTGGGTCTCTGTGTGGTGAGTCTGTGGGTCTCTGTGTGGTGAGTCTGTGGGTCTCTGTGGGGTGAGTCTGTGGGGCTCTGTGTGGTGACTACATGGGTCTCTGTGTGGTGAGTCTGTGGGTCTCTGTGTGGTGAGTCTGTGGGTCTCTGTGTGGTGAGTCTGTGGATCTCTGTGGGGTGAGTCTGTGGGTCTCTGTGTGGTGAGTCTGTGGGTCTCTGTGTGGTGAGTCTGTGGGTCTCTGTGTGGTGAGTCTGTGGGTCTCTGTGTGGTGAGTTTATTGGTCTCTGTGTGGTGAGTCTGTGGGTCTCTGTGTGGTGAGTCTGTGGATCTCTGTGGGGTGAGTCTGTGGGTCTCTGTGTGGTGAGTCTGTGGGTTTCTGTGTGGTGAGTCTGCGGGTCTCTGTGTGGTGAGTCTGTGGGTCTTTGTGTGGTGAGTCTGTGGGTCTCTGAGTGGTGAGTCTGTGGGTCTCTGTGTGGTGAGTCTGTGGGTCTCTGAGTGGTGAGTCTGTGGGTCTCTGAGTGGTGAGTCTGTGGGTCTCTGTGTGGTGAGTCTGTGGGTCTTTGTGTGGTGAGTCTGTGGGTCTCTGTGTGGTGAGTCTGTGGGTCTCTGTGTGAGTGAGTCTGTGGTCTCTGTGTGAGTGAGTCTGTGGGTCTCTGTGTGAGTGAGTCTGTGGGTCTCTGTGTGATGAGTCTGTGGGTCTCTGTGTGGTGAGTCTGTGGGTGTCTGTGTGGTGAGTCTGTGGGTCTCTGTGTGGTGAGTCTGTGGGTCTCTGTGTGGTGAGTCTGTGGGTCTCTGTGTGGTGAGTCTGTGGGTCTCTGTGGGGTGAGTCTGTGGGTCTCTGTGTGGTGAGTCTGTGGGTCTCTGTGTGGTGAGTCTGTGGGTCTCTGTGGGGTGAATCTGTGGGTCTCTGTGTGGTGAGTCTGTGGATCTCTGTGTGGTGAGTCTGTGGATCTCTGTGGGGTGAGTCTGTGGGTCTCTGTGTGGTGAGTCTGTGGGTCTCTGTGTGGTGAGTCTGTGGGTCTCTGTGTGGTGAGTCTGTGGGTGTCTGTGTGGTGAGTCTGTGGGTCTCTGTGGGGTGAGTCTGTGGGTCTCTGTGTGGTGAGTCTGTGGGTCTCTGTGGGGTGAATCTGTGGGTCTCTGTGTGGTGAGTCTGTGGATCTCTGTGTGGTGAGTCTGTGGATCTCTGTGGGGTGAGTCTGTGGGTCTCTGTGTGGTGAGTCTGTGGGTCTCTGTGGGGTGAGTCTGTGGGTCTCTGTGTGGTGAGTCTGTGTGTCTCTGTGTGGTGAGTCTGTGGGTCTCTGTGGGGTGAGTCTGTGGGTCTCTGTGTGGTGAGTCTGTGTGTCTCTGTGTGGTGAGTCTGTCGGTCTCTGTGGGGTGAGTCTGTGGGTCTCTGTGTGGTGAGTCTATGGGGTCTCTGTGTGGTGAGTCTGTGGGTCTCTGTGTGGTGAGTCTGTGGGTCTCTGTGTGGTGAGTCTGTGGGTCTCTGTGTGGTGAGTCTGTGGTCTCTGTGTGGTGAGTCTGTGGGTCTCTGTGTGGTGAGTCTGTGGGTCTCTGTGTGGTGAGTCTGTGGGTCTCTGTGTGGTGAGTCTGTGGGTCTCTGTGTGGTGAGTCTGTGGGTCTCTGTGTGGTGAGTCTGTGGGTCTCTGTGTGGTGAGTCTGTGGGTCTCTGTGTGATGAGTCTGTGGGTCTCTGTGTGGTGACTACATGGGTCTCTGTGTGGTGAGTCTGTGGGTCTCTGTGGGGTGAGTCTGTGGGTCTCTGTGTGGTGAGTCTGTGGATCTCTGTGTGGTGAGTCTGTGGGTCTCTGTGTGGTGAGTCTGTGGGTCTCTGGTGTGAGTCTGTGGGTCTCTGTGTGGTGAGTCTGTGGGTCTCTGTGGGGTGAGTCTGTGGATCTCTGTGGGGTGAGTCTGTGGATCTCTGTGGGGTGAGTCTGTGGGTCTCTGAGTGGTGAGTCTGCGGGTCTCTGTGAGGTGAGTCTGTGGGTCTCTGTGTGGTGAGTCTGTGAGTCTCTGCGTGGTGAGTCTGTGGGTCTCTGTGTGGTGAGTCTGTGAGTCTCTGTGTGGTGAGTCTGTGGGTCTCTGTGTGGTGAGTCTATGAGTCTCTGTGTGGTGAGTCTGTGGGTCTGTGTGGTGAGTCTGTGAGTCTCTGTGTGGTGAGTCTGTGGGTCTCTGTGTGGTGAGTCTGCGGGTCTCTGTGTGGTGAGTCTGTGGGTCTCTGTGTGGTGAGTCTGTGGGTCTCTGTGTGGTGAGTCTGTGGGTCTCTGTGTGGTGAGTCTGTGGGTCTCTGTGTGGTGAGTCTGTGGGTCTCTGTGTGGTGAGTCTGTGGGTCTCTGTGTGGTGAGTCTGTGGGTCTCTGTGTGGTGAGTCTGTGGGTCTCTGTGTGGTGAGTCTGTGAGTCTCTGTGTGGTGAGTCTGCGGGTCTCTGTGTGGTGAGTCTGTGGGTCTCTGTGTGGTGAGTCTGTGGGTCTCTGTGTGGTGAGTCTGTGGGTCTCTGTGTGGTGAGTCTGTGGGTCTCTGTGTGGTGAGTCTGTGGGTGTCTGAGTGGTGAGTCTGTGGGTCTCTGTGTGGTGAGTCTGTGAGTCTCTGTGTGGTGAGTCTGTGGGTCTCTGTGTGGTGAGTCTGTGGGTCTCTGGTGGTGAGTCTGTGGGTTCTCTGTGTGGTGAGTCTGTGAGTCTCTGTGTGGTGAGTCTGTGGGTCTCTGTGTGGTGAGTCTGTGGGTCTCTGTGTGGTGAGTCTGTGGGTCTCTGTGTGGTGAGTCTGTGGGTCTCTGTGTGGTGAGTCTGTGGGTCTCTGTGTGGTGAGTCTGTGGGTCTCTGTGTGGTGAGTCTGTGGGTCTCTGTGTGGTGAGTCTGTGGGTTCTGTGTGGTGAGTCTGTGGGTCTCTGTGTGGTGAGTCTGTGGGTCTCTGTGTGGTGAGTCTGTGGGTCTCTGTGTGGTGAGTCTGTGGGTCTCTGTGTGGTGAGTCTGTGGGTCTCTGTGTGGTGAGTCTGTGGGTGAGTCGTGGGCTGTGTGGTGAGTCTGTGGGTCTCTGTGTGGTGAGTCTGTGGGTCTCTGTGTGGTGAGTCTGTGGGTCTCTGTGTGGTGAGTCTGTGGGTCTCTGTGTGGTGAGTCTGTGGGTGTCTGAGTGGTGAGTCTGTGGGTCTCTGTGTGGTGAGTCTGTGAGTCTCTGTGTGGTGAGTCTGTGGGTTCTCTGAGTGGTGAGTCTGTGGGTCTCTGTGTGGTGAGTCTGCGGGTCTCTGTGGGGTGAGTCTGTGGGTCTCTGTGTGGTGAGTCTGGGGTCTCTGTGTGGTGAGTCTGTGGGTCTCTGTGTGGTGAGTCTGTGGGTCTCTGTGTGGTGAGTCTGTGGGTCTCTGTGTGGTGAGTCTGTGGGTCTCTGTGTGGTGAGTCTGCGGGTCTCTGTGTGGTGAGTCTGTGGGTCTCTGTGGGGTGAGTCTGTGGGTCTTTGTGTGGTGAGTCTGTGGGTCTCTGTGTGGTGAGTCTGTGGGTCTCTGTGTGATGAGTCTGTGGGTCTCTGTGTGGTGAGTCTGTGGGTCTCTGTGTGATGAGTCTATGGGTCTCTGTGTGATGAGTCTATGGGTCTCTGTGTGGTGAGTCTGTGGGTCTCTGTGTGATGAGTCTATGGGTCTCTGTGTGATGAGTCTATGGGTCTCTGTGTGATGAGTCTGTGGGTCTCTGTGTGAGTGAGTCTGTGGGTCTCTGAGTGGTGAGTCTGTGGGTCTCTGTGTGGTGAGTCTGTGGGTCTCTGTGTGATGAGTCTATGGGTCTCTGTGTGATGAGTCTGTGGGTCTCTGTGTGGTGAGTCTGCGGGTCTCTGTGTGGTGAGTCTGTGGGTCTCTGAGTGCTGAGTCTGTGGGTCTCTGTGTGGTGAGTCTGTGGGTCTCTGTGTGAGTGAGTCTGCGGGTCTCTGTGTGGTGAGTCTGTGGGTCTCTGAGTGGTGAGTCTGCGGGTCTCTGTGTGGTGAGTCTGTGGGTCTCTGTGTGGTGAGTCTGTGGGTCTCTGTGTGAGTGAGTCTGCGGGTCTCTGTGTGGTGAGTCTGCGGGTCTCTGTGTGGTGAGTCTGTGGGTCTCTGTGTGGTGAGTCTGCGGGTCTCTGTGTGGTGAGTCTGTGGGTCTCTGAGTGCTGAGTCTGCGGGTCTCTGAGTGCTGAGTCTGTGGGTCTCTGTGTGAGTGAGTCTGCGGGTCTCTGTGTGGTGAGTCTGTGGGTCTCTGAGTGGTGAGTCTGCGGGTTTCTGTGTGGTGAGTCTGTGGGTCTCTGTGTGGTGAGTCTGTGGGTCTCTGTGTGGTGAGTCTGTGGGTCTCTGTGTGGTGAGTCTGTGGGTCTCTGTGTGGTGAGTTGTGGGTCTCTGTGTGATGAGTCTGTGGGTCTCTGAGTGGTGAGTCTGTGGGTCTCTGTGTGGTGAGTCTGTGGGTCTCTGTGTGATGAGTCTGTGGGTCTCTGAGTGGTGAGTCTGTGGGTCTCTGTGTGGTGAGTCTATGGGTCTCTGTGTGATGAGTCTGTGGGTCTCTGTGTGGTGAGTCTGTGGGTCTCTGTGTGGTGAGTCTGTGGGTCTCTGTGTGGTGAGTCTGTGGGTCTCTGTGGGGTGAGTCGTGGGTCTCTGTGTGGTGAGTCTGTGGGTCTCTGTGTGGTGAGTCTGTGGGTCTCTGTGTGGGTGAGTCTGTGGGTCTCTGTGGGTGAGTCTGTGGGTCTCTGTGTGAGTGAGTCTGTGGGTCTCTGTGGGGTGAGTCTGTGGGTCTCTGTGTGGTGAGTCTGTGGGTCTCTGAGTGGTGAGTCCTGTGGGTCTCTGTGTGGTGAGTCTGTGGGTGACTTTCTCGTTGCTAGGTTGACTCTGGGTGACTCCTTGCTGGTCGACTCGTTGCTCGCTCCCCAAAATGTCGCGTCAACCATCCTCCAACATTCGCTCCATGCAGGTGAGGAACACGTGGCCTGCACTTGCCCCTAAAGCCCTGCTAGAGGCTACCTGGGGGACTTTTGCCTGTGTAACTGCACTCGCCCCTACAGCCCTGCTGGAGGCTACCTGGGCCACCTTTGCCTGTGTAACTGCACTTGCCCCTACAGCCCTGCCGTAGGCTACCTGGGGCAACTTTGTCTGAGTTTCCTTAGCAATGCACTTGCCCCTACAGCAATGCTGTAGGCTACCTGGGGCCACCTTTGCCTGTGTAACTGCACTTGCCCCTACACCCCTGCTGGAGGCTACCTGGGGCACCTTTGCCTGTGTAACTGCACTTGCCCCTACAGCCCTGCTGGAGGCTACCTGGGCCACCTTTGCCTGTGTAACTGCACTTGCCCCTACAGCCCTGCTGGAGGCTACCTGGGGCCACCTTTGCCTGTGTAACTGCACTTGCCCCTACAGCCCTGCTGTAGGCTACCTGGGCCACCTTTGCCTGTGTAACTGCACTTGCCCCTACACCCTGCTGGAGGCTACCTGGGCCACCTTTGCCTGTGTAACTGCACTTGCCCCTACAGCCCTGCTGGAGGCTACCTGGGGCACCTTTGCCTGTGCAACTGCACTTGCCCCTACAGCCCTGCCGTAGGCTACCTGGGGCCACCTTTGCCTGTGTAACTGCACTTGCCCCTAC
>WFAB01003331.1:0-5000 GCA_018977245.1 Lethenteron camtschaticum | reverse complement strand
TCGCTTTTATTCCCCTCGCCCTAGACCACGCCTCCCTTCTCGAACCCTAACAAGGCCTAGACACGACCCCCAGACCGCCAGCCGCTGTCTGATCCGCGCGATGACCGAAGGCGACGACGACGGGACGAGACGACCCCCACAAGCGGCAGCCCGGAGCTCCCCCCACTCTCCGCCGCTTTTATCCTCCTCGCCGCGGCCTGGGACCCCCGCCCTAGGCCACGCCTCCCTTCTCGAACCCTTACAGAAGGTTCCAGGGGGGAGGTCTTCTAAAACGCTCAGCGGCTGTGCATACGATCAGCGGTTGTGTGTACCATCAGCGGCTGTGTGTAGGCTCAGCGGCTGTGTGTACGCTCACCGTCTGTGTGTACCATCAGCGGCTGTGTGTACCATCACCGGCTGTGCGTACGATCAGCGGCTGTGTGTACGATCAGCGGCTGTGTGTATCATCAGCGGCTGTGTGTACCATCAGCGGCTGTGTGTATCATCACCGGCTGTGTGTACCATCACCGGCTGTGTGTACCATCAGCAGCTGTGTGTACTATGAGCAGCTGTGTGTACGCTCACCGGCTGTGCGTACGATCAGCGGCTGTGTGTACGATCAGCGGCTGTGTGTATCATCAGCGGCTGTGTGTACCATCAGCAGCTGTGTGTACTATGAGCAGCTGTGTGTACGCTCACCGGCTGTGTGTACCATCACCGGCTGTGTGTACTATGAGCAGCTGTGTGTACCATCAGCAGCTGTGTGTACCATCACCGGCTGTGTGTACGATCAGTGGCTGTGTGTACCATCAGCGGCTGTGTCTACTATCAGCGGCTGTGTGTACCATCAGCGGCTGTGTGTACCATCAGCGGCTGTGTGTACCATCAGCAGCTGTGTGTACCATCAGCGGCTGTGTGTACGATCACCGGCTGTGCATACCATTAGCGGCTGTGCGTATCATCACCGGCTGTGTGTACCATCAGCCGTGTCGCTACACGAGAACAGCACTAACCGGTTGTGTGTTGGAGAGCAAAGCTGCGACGTTTACGATCTGGACACGACGTTTCGCCAGCAATTACAGACTTCATAGTCAGGCGGACAGCCACATTGAACCAGCTTTGGTTGCCCGCCTGATGAGGCCGGTTGTAATTACTGGTAAAACGTCGCACTCAGATCGTGAATGTTGTGGATTTGCTCTCCAACACACATCCAGGTTAGTGCTGTGCTAGTGACGAATTGGCATGTGCTGTAGTGTATAGTGTACACTACACTATACACTACACTCTACACTACACTATACATGACACTCTACACTACACTATACACTACACTCTACACTACACTATACACTACACTATACAAGACACTCTACACTACATTATACACTACACTATACATGCCACTCTACACTACACTATACACTACACTATACACTACACTACTATACACTACACACTACACTATACATGACACTCTACACTACACTCTACACTACACTATACACTACACTATACATGACACTCTACACTACACTATACACTACACTATACATGACACTCTACATGACACTCTACACTACACTATACGCTATACACTACACTATACACTACACTCTACACTACACTATACACTACACTATACACTACACTATACACTACACTATACACCACACTACACACTATACACTACACTATACACTATACTATACACTACACTATACACTACACTATACACTACACACTACACTACACACTACACTATACACCACACTACACACTATACACTACACTATACACTACACTATACATGACACTCTACATGACACTCTACACTACACTATACGCTATACACTACACTATACACTACACTCTACACTACACTATACATGACACTCTACACTACACTATACACTACACTATACACTACACACTACACTACACTATACACTACACTATACACTACACACTACACTATACACTACACTATACACCACACTACACACTACTACACAATACAATATACACTACACTATACACTATACTATACACTATACTATACACTACACTATACACTACACACTACACTATACACTACACTATACACTACACTATACACTACACTACACACTACACACTACTACACAATACACTATACACTACACTATACACTACACACTACTACACAATACACTATACACTACACTATACACTACACTATACACTACACTACACACTACTAAACAATACACTATACACTACACTATACACTACACACTACACTACACTATACACTACACACTACTACACAATACACTACACACTACACTATACACTACACTATACACTACACTACACACTATACTATACACTACACTATACACTACACTATACACTACACACTACTACACAATACACTATACACTACACTATACACTACAACACAATACACTATACACTACACTATACACTACACTACACACTACACTATACACTACACTATACACTACACACTACTACACAATACACTATACACTACACTATACACTACACTATACACTACACACTACACTACACACTACACTATACACTACACACTACTACACAATACACTATACACTACACTATACACTACACTACACACTACACTATACACTACTACACAATACACTATACACTACACTATACACTACACTATACACTACACTACACACTACTACACAATACACTATACACTACACTATACACTACACTATACACTACACACTACTACACTATACACTACACACTACACTATACACTATGTTATCCACTACACCTTGTGGCTTTAACGCACCGGTTAGTGCTGTACTAGTGACGAATTGGCATGTGCTGTAGTGTATAGTGTACACTACACTATACACGACACTATACACTACACTACACTATACACTACACTATACACTACACTACACACTACACTACACTATACACTACACTGTTGTGGTTTTACTCTCCAACGCACCGGTTAGTGCTGTACTAGTGACGCGTTGGCCACGTTGACCCAACGTTAACCCCTAACTGACGGGTGGTGGCGAGTTTTGACGACACAACATTCATATTCAAGCGATCTAACCGCAACACAAAACCTCTAATGAATCGCAGTAAAACCCTCGCTGTCCGTAATAAAACAGTTGTTGAGATGATAAAACACCGAATTGAAACCTTTTTTGCAAGCAACCATGTCTGTGGAATGAGTGCGAAGGGACTGGTGGCTACGTGAGGTAACTCGTTTGCGACCCTGGTGATGCCGGGTACGGGTAGGCCGTGAGTCACTGGTGAGTCACCGTTTGTCACTCATTTCCCAACGTCTTGTCTCTTCTCACAATTCAAGTTCCTAGAATCAACCCACCCGCGCCTGCAACGTGGCTTCATCCAGAGGTCGCAATCAGGTACCCGTACCCTACCCGTACCCGGGTACGGGCAGGGTACGGCCGGGTACTCGTTTGCGACCCTGGTGCAGCCGGGTACGGGTAAGGAATCAAAACCCGTTTGCGACCTCTGCTCCACACCAGAGACATCAACTTTCTGTAGAGCCTAGATCTCAAACGGCGTTGTCCCATCAGGGCAACACCAACAGGCGACCAGTGCAAGGGCAATGTCATCGTCATCAGGACATTGAGAGCTCGGTTTGAGCAGCTACATCCAATTGGTGGGGGGGGGGGGGGGGACCTTCTTTTCCATAAAGGGTAAAAACTATTCTCACATTTCGATACCGGCGAGAAAAGGGACTAAAATTTCGATGTAAAGCTTTCGTGACTGCAGGGATTCATCTTCTTGGTGCTTTCGGTAAAGTCGTCACGTAGAAGGGAAGTAATAAAATAATAAAAATAAAACATAATAAAATAATTCTCACGACGTTTCGGCCACAACGCAAGCAGCCGTACTGAGGTGAAGACCTGGTTTTCGCCAAGAGAAGCCGCCGCAAGGATAGCCGGGAGGTTGGCGTGACGGTGATGAGATGCACGAACACCGGGGCAGGCAAAGAAGAACAGCAAACTCGCGTCGATGATTCACCGGACTCGCGCAGAGACCCACAGACTCATCACACAGAGACCCCACAGACTCACCACACAGAGACCCACAGACTCACCACACAGAGACCCACACACTCACCACACAGAAACCCACAGACTCACCACACAGAGACCCACAGACTCACAACACAGAGACCCACAGACTCATCACACAGAGACCCACAGACTCACCAAACAGAGACCCACAGACTCACCACACAGAGACCCACAGACTCACCACACAAAGACCCACAGACTCATCACATAGAGACCCACAGACTCACCACACAGAGACCCCCACAAACTCATCACACAGAGACCCCACAGACTCATCACATAAAGACCCACAGACTCACCACACAGAGACCCACAGACTCATCACACAGAGACCCACAGACTCACCACACAGAGACCCACAGACTCATCACATACAGTGCCACAGACTCATCACACAGAGACCCACAGACTCACCACACAGAGACCCACAGACTCATCACACAGAGACCCACAGACTCATCACACAGAGACCCACAGACTCACCACACAGAGACCCACAGACTCATCACAGAGAGACCCACAGACTCACCACATAGAGACCCACAGACTCACCACACAGAGACCCATAGACTTCACAACACAGAGACCCACAGGACTCATCACACAGAGACCCACAGACTCACCACACAGAGACCCATAGACTCACAACACAGAGACCCACAGACTCACCACACAGAGACCCCACAGGACTCACCACACAGGAGACCCACAGACTCACCACACAGAGACCCACAAACTCACCACACAGAGACCCACAGACTCACCACACAGAGACCCACACACTCACCACACAGAAACCCACAGACTCACCACACAGAGACCCACAGACTCACCACACAGAGACCCACAGACTCATCACACAGAGACCCATAGACTCACCACACAGAGACCCACAGACTCACCACACAGAGA
>WFAB01003330.1:0-17830 GCA_018977245.1 Lethenteron camtschaticum | reverse complement strand
TTGAACCTTGCGTGTGTCGTGGGATGGGGTGTTGATATGGTTCTGTTCTGAACCTCTCCCTCCTACGATTCTCGTACACCCTTGGCCCAGTGTTTTTCCCATTTGGGTGCCAAATTTTTCCTGGATTGTTACTTCGCCATCCCTGTGGGTAATCTTGACCTTGCGCATGTCGGGGCATGGGGTGTTGATATGGTTCTGCTCTGAACCTCTCCCTCCTGCGATTCTCGTACATTTTTGGCCCAGTGTTTCTCCCATTTGGGTGCCAAATTTTTTTTGGATCGTTACTTCGCCATCCCTGTGGGTAATTTTGACCTTGCGTGTGTCGGAACATGGGGTGTTGATATGATTCTGCCCTTGGCCTCCACATTCTGTGATTCTCCTGAATGTTCGGCTTTGTGCCGCTCTCATTCTCGTGCCAACCTCTCTCTGGGTTATTTTGCCATGTGTGCGTGCGTTTTTGCTGCTCCCTGCATGGTGGGACTGCTCGGTGATTTTTATTCCTCTCTGAGAGGCTGGGTTCCTTATCCCTCTCCCTGTGTTCTGGATCCGAATTATGATTCTTAGCTCTGTATAACCATGCCATGTACGCCTTGCTCTCTATGCGGCGTAAGGATGCGGTTTCTGGATTCAAAACCATTCTCACCCTTTCTGTAATCTCTGGGCTCAAGGATTCAAAAAACATAATTTTGAACATTTTATCTCCTTCGTGGTATTGATTCACATCGCCTGCGTAATACGCTCTTTTAAATTGTACGAGGTAGTCACGTGGATCTTGGTCCATGCCCTGGGTCATCGATTTTACAGCATAAAACCCTTCAGTGAGTGTCGAATATTCTCCAAACTTCCGAATCACTGCCAGGCTCAATTGTTTAAAATCATTTCTAACCTTGTGTGGTAGTGACTTTACCCATGGAATAGATTCTTTATGTAAGGTCCGTTTCAACAAACTCGCTTTTTCATCCCGTCTCCTCAGCCCTCTAATCATTGCCTCCTCTTCCACTGTCGCGATATGTGTGTGGATATCCATAGTCTTATTGTGGGGGTCAAAATCGGGAATTCTGACTAGAGCCTTGTCCATCAACTTAAGGGTTTTACTGGTGAATAGGTATTCCGAAAGTTGATTGCCGACAGCGTCATCATCAAACAAGTTATCATCAGGCAATCTGTCACTTTGGTCTGTGTTGTGTCTCTTGTGTTTAAGTGGCGTGCATTTTTTGTGTGCGCGCCCAGGGCCGTGTCGCTCGTGTTGCCATTTCCCTTCAGTTTTTGCCTCTGCCCTTAGTGGAGCATGTCCTGTCGACTTTACTTTAACATTTTTCCTCCCTCTATCTGTGAAGTTGTCAGTCTCACATGTTTTTGTTTGCATATGTATCTCTCCATCCCTTCTCTCGAATTGTGAGGGTTTCCCTTTATCAAGGATTTTTTGTTCGATATCCATAATTTTTGTGCGATTAGTCCCTGGACTCTGTCCACGTACCCAAGAGTGTGATTTAATGTTACTTCCATATTTATTCTGTGGATCAACATCTGTGAGTTTCGCTGGTGTCGCGAGCACTGATTTCTCATCCCTCTCGAGGGTGTGAGGACATTTCTCCTCGTTTATTAGAGACGATTTCTCTCCTGTTTCCTTTCCAAAATTTTCCTCATTCCACAATCCCTGTCTGTATGCCTGTGTGAGAAGGCATGAGTCCTGTCCTGCCTTCTCTGCAGTTTTTGCATCGTGTTCGCCTTTGTTACATCTTATCCAGTCACTTAGTTTCCCTCGAGGTGTGTTCGTGTTATCGATATAGCTCCCTTCCCATATGTCTCTCTGACTGTACTGCTTTATAACAGATTGGTCGGTACGTTTTAATACGAGCTCGCAGTATCCCGTAACCCATTCCAAAATTATTCTTAATCCTAGCATCTTAGGTATGGCAAGAGTTACTTTGACATTTCTATTTTAGAGTGCATATAAAACAATTATCTCACAGAGGGTAGTCAGTTTGAATCGAGCTATTCTGTACTTTTCCGATTCAGAGTGCGTACCTCTAACACCATTTATCACAGGATGCAATCGGTTTGATACGGTATTATCTTAATTCCACTGTCTTTTTTTTTCAACCTGCTATTCTGGGTTTTAACCTCAGAGGGCGTTTTTTTTTTGTTTTACGCCCGTTTTCCATCACCATGCAATGTTCGATCCCGATATTCTGGTTAACACGAAGTGATTCATTCCATCATCCATGCAAAACACTGTCTGTGAGAGATCCCGGACGACGCCACCCATTATGTTGTATGTGTCGGGTTATGAATTTTTGATGAAAATAATAAAAATTAATAATTTTCCGAAAAATGCGCAAATCGCATTAATTATGATAGTGTGTGTGTATTAACATGCATAAATTATGATAATGCGTGTAATTATATGCATAAATTATGATAATCGTAGTAATAATCGTAGTAATTTATGCGGATGTTTGCGGTTATGTTAATGTGTGCAGTTGTGATAATTAGGCTTGGTTTCGTTTATCCAGGGTTATATCAATCAGGATAACACGATTATCATCGATTAAACATTTACTGATTATCTTAGTGTGTTTGTTATTTTTAGTCTCCAGGTTCAGATCTCATCACAGGATACAGTTGTCAAGAATAAGACAGTTTTGCATGGACTTGGAAAGAAGCACTCGAACAGTTGGTGTTAAGCAATTTTAATTCTAAACAAGCACATGACACTCTAGTATGCGAAAGCGAGTATACGTCAATAAATTCATGGGCAATCTTATGCAATTAACGAAATTGAATGACTAAAAATACTTCTTCATTGGCGAAATTATGCAGTTAACGAAAATGAATGACTAAACACTTATGCATTTACGATATTATACGATTACCTAATATGAATGACTAAAACATTTCTTATTCATGCAACTCGACGGCAGCAACTGCTTTGCACGATCAGTTGATTTTGAACGCACCACCTCGAAATGGCAACCCTTTTTGAAACGCAAAGATCACTTTTTGAAAGTCTTATTCGTGTGCGTGCTGTGTGTGCGTTGTCCTCTCGTAATATTAATTGTGTCGTTAGCTTGTGTGGTGTAGGAGGATACAAACAGCGGCCAGGTGTTCCTCTCGATTGGGCGTGGCCGCCGCAAGCTCCTGCTGCTCCCTCGCTCGGCGTGTCGCTCGGCTTTTGCTCTCTCTCTCTCTCTCCACTGCTGGATTGAGCGGCGTTGGCACGATGCTGTCCTTGAAGATGCTCGGTCGCTCGTGTCGCTCGTGTCGCTCGGTGTCGCTCGGTGTCGCACGGTGGCGCCCGGTGGCGCACGGTGGCGCAGGGTGGCGCACGGTGGCGCAAGGTGGCGCACGGCTTTCTTGGTGGCAGCCCCCGGCTTCTCCACTGCTCGATTGATTGTTGAGTCGGCACGATGCTCGCCGTCGCTCTGGACGTCTTGTGTGTTCACACTGGTCGTTGGTCGGTGTGCCCTCAGGCACACGGCGCATTCGATGGCGCTGTCCTCTCCCTCGCAGCCGTTTGACCAGGCTTCCTCCACTGCTTCGCGCTCTCTGCTTTGCTCGCTTGGTCGACGCTTGGCGATCTCCGCCCTTTTACAGGTTGATTGCTTGTCGTCACTCGTCACTCTCTCTCTGCTCCGTGTTCCTTTTGTTCGTGCGGCTGCCAGCTTTACTCGCACTTAACTTCGTTCTGCGAGAAGCGACACCTGCTATCGGCATCGGTGTTTCGTGTCCTCACGACGCTCCACCAGCCGGAGCACGGCTGAAACCCAGCCCCGACCCAGGTTGAACTCAGACTTCTGCGACTCGAACGACTCCTCCTCGTTCCATCACTCCTCGAGGCACGATTTGCCCCAGCTCTCTTGCGAGCCCCGTCGCAACGCTGCGTCGCACGCCGAGTTGCGAGACTGAGCACGACTCAACCCAGACTGCTCTCAGGCTGCCACTTTAACGATGTCTCGTCGTCCCATCTCTTCTCGAGGCACGACTGCCACAGCTCCCTTGCGTGCCCCGTCGCAACGCTGAGCTCGACTCGGACTAGACTGCTCGTTCGCTGTGTGTGTCTAACTTAAAACGTGACTCCCTTCTCTCTGCATTCCTTGCGAGCGGGCAACAAAAAAAAACAAACAAACAGAGCGAGAAGAACCAGACACCGGTGCGATCCCTCCTCGTGACCTTTTCCTAACCCTCCAAGCATTCCTGGGCCATCTGTTTGTGCTGCGGGGAGACAAAGGCGGCCGTGTTCAACTCAAGCGTGAGCACCCTCTCGTTTCTCCGCGTCTCTTGCGAGAGAAAACAAACCATGTCAGCACAAACCCCCCCCTTTGTGACCTTTTTTCTCCCTCCTTGCTTACCCTGGGTGGGTCATTCTGAGGTCAGACCCCGCTGGAAGACAAAGGTGGTCGAGGAGATGTTTGCAATACATTTATGTGGTCCTGTGTGTTACATTTATTCTTGAATTATATTTTATGAGTTCCTTCGGTCTTAGTATCGTGGTTATCATTCGTCTATGTTTAATGAATATTCGTAATGCTCCTCGTCACATTATTACCTTGGGGCTTCGCCCAGTTTAGTTCTCCAGAGATTGGTGTTTATTCCGAGTTATTTTTTTAAGCCCTCTGGAATTCGCACTCTTTAGCTTTTTTTGGAAGGTCGTGTAGGTAGGAAACATATAATAATAGTAAAATATTATTGTTTGTTGGTTAATTATCTTTGTTAAGTTTCTACTTTTCGGTGGGGAAAACGCCAAGAAAACGCGAAGCTTCAACCGTCATTCACTCTGCACCTTATCTGTACATCTCCAGATGTCTCGGGAGGTTTAGTCCATACATCTTTTTGTCCGTCTGGATGTCTATGACCTTTTTGTGACCGAATTCCTATCATTTCAACCGCCCTCCATGTCTCATGGACTCCCGGTGTGCCCGTGAGTTGTTTTCATTATAAAAAAAAATAGATATATAAAAAAATATATATATTTTTTCTTAATTATTCTTAATATTAATAACGGAAAACAGGGCATAGATACAACAGTCTTCACGGCTTCATCGCCGCCAACCCGCTTGGGACTAACGCCAGGACGCCGCAGCAGCAGCAGCGACTCACAACTGCGGGGAACGCGCGGGGTGACGCCTGACAGCGGCAACTGCTGGCGAACTGTGTTGGCCTACACTGCACATGTCCACCACATAGCAGATGTAACCACGAATTGAATGCGTGTGGTAGTAAATCTTGACTTGTGGTACTGCACTTGTCCACTAGAGAGCACACGTAACACGTCAAGCGCCGGGTAAAAAAAAACTAAACTCTGCGGCAGATTTGCATTGCAATTCTTTATTTCTTCACGGATTTTCAAGTAACAAACTACTGCATTGACATCCCAAGCTGTCCCATACGTTTAGACCGTTGCATATTTTGTGAACATCGGTGCTGAAATAGTGAAACGCACTGCATTCCCAAACAGTGCGCTTCAAATCGTCAACAATCACAGCCATCATCGACTTCAATGCAAAATGCCGACCCGGTTCCACAAGTCACACAACAAGCAAGTGGTGTGTGCCCTTCGACTCTACCCGACAGAGTCGCGCCATATACAATTCAACTCATCTCGCTGAGACGCGTTTAAAGGCATATCAATTGGGGGTTGGGATTAGTCTTCTTGGTTCTTTCGGTAAAGTCACGTAGAAGGGAAGTAATAAAATAATAAAAATAAAACATAATAAATAATTCTCACGACGTTTCGGCCACAACAGCAAGCAGCCGGCGACAGCGTCATTCAGAAGTCATTCAGACGCTGTCGCCTCGACAGACCTGGTTTCACCTGAGGACGGCTGCTTGAGTTGTGGCCGAAACGTCGTGAGAATTGTTTTATTATGTTTTATTTGTATTATTTTATTATTTCCCTTCTACGTGACTTTACCGAAAGAACCAAGACGATGAATCCCTGCAGTCACGAAAGCTTTAAATCGAAAGTTTGGGATTAGGTTAAGGAATTAGGTTAGGGGTTAGAATTAGGGTTACGGGTTAGGGTTATGGTTAGGGTGTGGGTTAGAGTTATGGTTATGGGTTTAGGGTAGGGTTAGGGGTTAAGTTTAGGGTTAGGGGCTAGGGTTTAGGGGTTAGGGTTAGGGCTAAGGGTTAGGGTTGGGGTAGTAAGGATTAGGGAACCTATGCAGTTTTATGCCAAAATCATCCAAATTTTCATAGCTACATTTTCCAAGAAAAAGTTAATTCCTCCCTTTTGTTTAGCATTAGTATGCAATATATTGCATTAAAAGTAGGATATTTCACCGTGAACATTTCATGTAAAAAAGAAGCAAATCGGCATACTAACCTATGCCGTTTTTGGCCAATAGTGGCCAAATTTTTACAGCTTTCTTTTTCAACAAAAGTGCAATCCTCGGGGTTGTTTAGCCTTATATATCCGATATATTACGTAAAAAAGTTGGAAATTTCACCATAAAATTTTCAAGTAAAAAAAGAAAATCGGCATACTAATCTATGCCGTTTTTGGCCAATATTGGCCAAACTTTCACAGCTTTATTTTTGGACAATAGTTCATTCCTCTATTGTATTTAGCCTTATTATGCTATGTATTAGATTAAAAGGGGAAAATGTAACGATGAAATGTTTACGTCCCACAAAAAGAAAATCGGCATACTAACCTATGCCGTTTTTGGCCAATATTGGCCAAATTTTTACAGCTTTCTTTTTCAACAAAAGTTAATTCCTCCCTTTTGTTTAGCATTAGTATGCAATATATTGCATTAAAAGTAGGATATTTCACCATGAACATTTCTTGTATAAAAAAAGCAAATCGGCATACTAAGCTATGCCGTTTTTGCCCAATATTGGCCAAATTTTTACAGCTTTCTTTTTCAACAAAAGTTATTTCTTCCGTTCTGTTTAGCATTAGTATGCTAGATATTGCATTAAAAGTAGGATATTTCACCATGAACATTTCATGTAAAAAAAAGCAAATCGGCATACTAACCTATGCCGTTTTTGGCCAATATTGGGCAAATTTTTACAGCTTTCTTTTTCAACAAAATTTAATTCCTCGCTTTTGTTTAGCATTAGTATGCTATATATTGCATTAAAAGTAGGATATTTCACCATGAACATGCCATGTAAACAAGTATAACCCGTAAAAACAAAGTTTTTCACTCTAAATCCTTTAGATGCGTGGCGGCTAGAGTCCTCTCGTCCTCTGGCTTGAGATGGCTGCCACCTATGGGTCAGATGATTGCATGGCAGCATTAAGCAATTGGTAATTAAAGTGTAAAATTTTGGACAAAAATTTTCACGAACATTAACTGTCAAACACAACGAGTCTGTGTGCAAAATTTCAGCTCGATTGGATCACGGGAAGTGGGTTTAAAAACGACCGAAAAATGTGCACGATCGTAAGCGCACAAGCAAGCAAGCAAGCGAACTTGAAATAAAGGATTTAATAAAGGATTTAAAATATATTCGCCTGTGGAGGATGCGGGGATCGATCCCGCGACCTTTGGCATGGGAAGCGAGGAGGCTACCAACTGCGCTACTCCGCCAGGGCCTGTGGAGGTGTCACGCTCTGGGCTCCTACACTGTGACGTTCAGCCAAAGCCATGAATGAGTTATATTTGAATAAATGGAAAATAAAAAAATTTTGCCTAAAAAGTGTAAAATTTTGGAATTTTTTTTTCACGAACATTAATTGTCACGCACAACGAGTCTGTGTGGAAAATGTCAGCTCGATTGGATCACCGGAAATGGGTTAAAAAACGACCGCAAGATTTACACGGTCCAAAGCAAGCAAGCAAGTGAACTTAATACAAAGGATTTAAAAATTAACCCGTAAAAACAAAGTTTTTCACTCTAAATCCTTTATATGCGTGGTGGCTAGAGTCCTCTCGTCCTCTGGCTTGAGATGGCTGCCACCTATGGGTCAGATGATTGTCTGCCAGCATTAAGCAATTGGTAATTAAATATTTAAAACATTTTCCCTAAACAGTGTAAAATTTTGGAAAAATGTTTTCACGAAAATTAATTGTCACGCACAACGAGTCTGTGTGGAAAATGTCAGCTCGATTGGATCACGGGAAGTGGGTTAAAAAACGACCGAAAGATTTGCACGGTCGTAAGCAAGCAAGCAAGCACGCAAGCAAGCAAGCGAACTTAATATAAAGGATTTAAAAAGAAGCAAATCGGCATACTAACCTATGCCGTTTTTGGCCAATATTGGCCACATTTTTACAGCTTTCTTTTTCAACAAAAGTGCAATCCTCGGGGTTGTTTTGCCTTATATATCCGATATATTACGTTAAAAAGTTGGAAATTTCACCATGAAATTTTCAAGTAAAAAAAGCAAATCGGCATACTAACCTATGCCGTTTTTGGCCAATATTGGCCAAATTTTTACAGCTTTCTTTTTCAACAAAAGTTAATTCCTCGCTTTTGTTTAGCATTAGTATGCTAGATATTGCATTAAAAGTAGGATATTTCACCATGAACATTTCATGTAAAAAAGAAACAAATCGACATACAAACCTATGCCGTTTTTGCCCAATATTGGCCAAATTTTTACAGCTTTCTTTTTCAACAAAGTTAATTTCTCCCTTTTGTTTAGCATTAGTATGCAATATATTGCATTAAAAGTAGGATATTTCACCATGAACATTTCTTGTATAAAAAAAGCAAATCGGCATACTAAGCTATGCCGTTTTTGCCCAATATTGGCCAAATTTTTACAGCTTTCTTTTTCAACAAAAGTTATTTCTTCCGTTCTGTTTAGCATTAGTATGCTAGATATTGCATTAAAAGTAGGATATTTCACCATGAACATTTCATGTAAAAAAAAGCAAATCGGCATACTAACCTATGCCGTTTTTGGCCAATATTGGGCAAATTTTTACAGCTTTCTTTTTCAACAAAAGTTAATTCCTCGCTTTTGTTTAGCATTAGTATTCTATATATTGCATTAAAAGTAGGATATTTCACCATGAACATGCCATGTAAACAAGTATAACCCGTAAAAACAAAGTTTTTCACTCTAAATCCTTTAGATGCGTGGCGGCTAGAGTCCTCTCGTCCTCTGGCTTGAGATGGCTGCCACCTATGGGTCAGATGATTGCATGGCAGCATTAAGCAATTGGTAATTAAAGTGTAAAATTTTGGACAAAAATTTTCACGAACATTAACTGTCAAACACAACGAGTCTGTGTGCAAAATTTCAGCTCGATTGGATCACGGGAAGTGGGTTTAAAAACGACCGAAAGATGTGCACGATCGTAAGCGCACAAGCAAGCAAGCAAGCGAACTTGAAATAAAGGATTTAATAAAGGATTTAAAATATATTCGCCTGTGGACGATGCGGGGATCGATCCCGCGACCTTTGGCATGGGAAGCGAGGAGGCTACCAACTGCGCTACTCCGCCAGGGCCTGTGGAGGTGTCACGCTCTGGGCTCCTACACTGTGACGTTCAGCCAAAGCCATGAATGAGTTATATTTGAATAAATGGAAAATAAAAAAATTTTGCCTAAAAAGTGTAAAATTTTGGAATTTTTTTTTCACGAACATTAATTGTCACGCACAACGAGTCTGTGTGGAAAATGTCAGCTCGATTGGATCACCGGAAATGGGTTAAAAAACGACCGCAAGATTTACACGATCCAAAGCAAGCAAGCAAGTGAACTTAATACAAAGGATTTAAAAATTAACCCGTAAAAACAAAGTTTTTCACTCTAAATCCTTTATATGCGTGGTGGCTAGAGTCCTCTCGTCCTCTGGCTTGAGATGGCTGCCACCTATGGGTCAGATGATTGTCTGCCAGCATTAAGCAATTGGTAATTAAATATTTAAAACATTTTCCCTAAACAGTGTAAAATTTTGGAAAAATGTTTTCACGAAAATTAATTGTCACGCACAACGAGTCTGTGTGGAAAATGTCAGCTCGATTGGATCACGGGAAGTGGGTTAAAAAACGACCGAAAGATTTGCACGGTCGTAAGCAAGCAAGCAAGCACGCAAGCAAGCAAGCGAACTTAATATAAAGGATTTAAAAAGAAGCAAATCGGCATACTAACCTATGCCGTTTTTGGCCAATATTGGCCACATTTTTACAGCTTTCTTTTTCAACAAAAGTGCAATCCTCGGGGTTGTTTTGCCTTATATATCCGATATATTACGTTAAAAAGTTGGAAATTTCACCATGAAATTTTCAAGTAAAAAAAGCAAATCGGCATACTAACCTATGCCGTTTTTGGCCAATATTGGCCAAATTTTTACAGCTTTCTTTTTCAACAAAAGTTAATTCCTCGCTTTTGTTTAGCATTAGTATGCTAGATATTGCATTAAAAGTAGGATATTTCACCATGAACATTTCATGTAAAAAAGAAGCAAATCGGCATACAAACCTATGCCGTTTTTGCCCAATATTGGCCAAATTTTTACAGCTTTCTTTTTCAACAAAAGTGCAATCCTCGGGGTTGTTTTGCCTTATATATCCGATATATTACGTTAAAAAGTTTGAAATTTCACCATGAAATTTTCAAGTAAAAAAAGCAAATCGGCATACTAACCTATGCCGTTTTGGGCCAATAGTGGCCAAATTTTTACAGCTTTCTTTTTCAACAAAAGTTAATTCCTCCGTTTTGTTTAGCATTAGTATGCTAGATATTGCATTAAAAGTAAGATATTTCACCATGAACATTTCATGTAAAAAAAAAGCAAATCGGCATACTAAGCTATGCCGTTTTTGCCCAATATTGGCCAAATTTTTACAGCTTTCTTTTTCAACAAAAGTTAATTCCTCCGTTTTGTTTAGCATTAGTATGCTAGATATTGCATTAAAAGTAAGATATTTCACCATGAACATTTCATGTAAAAAAAGCAAATCGGCATACTAACCTATGCCGTTTTTGGCCAATATTGGCCAAATTTTTACAGCTTTCTTTTTCAACAAAAGTTAATTCCTCGCTTTTGTTTAGCATTAGTATGCTATATATTGCATTAAAAGTAGGATATTTCACCATGAACATGCCATGTAAACAAGTATAACCCGTAAAAACAAAGTTTTTCACTCTAAATCCTTTAGATGCGTGGCGGCTAGAGTCCTCTCGTCCTCTGGCTTGAGATGGCTGCCACCTATGGGTCAGATGATTGCCTGCCACCATTAAGCAATTGGTAATTAAATATATATTTTTTTTCCTAAAAAGTGCAACATTTTGGAAAATTAATTTCACGAAAATAATTGTCACGCACAACGAGTCTGTGTGGAAAATGTCAGCTAGATTGGATCACGGGAAGTGGGTTAAAAAACGACCGAAAGATTTGCACGGTCGTAAGCGCACAAGCAAGCAAGCGAACTTGAAATAAAGGATTTAATAAAGAATTTAAAAATATATTCGACTGCGGAGGACGCGGGGATCGATCCCGCAACCTTTGGCATGGGAAGCGAGGGCGCTACCAACTGCGCTACTCCGCCAGGGCCTGTGGAGGTGTCACGCTCTGGGCTCTTAAACTGTGACGTTCAGCCAAAGCCTTGAATGAGTTCTATTTGAATAAATGTAAAATATTTTTTTTTGCCTAAAAAGTGTAACATTTTGGAATTTTTTTTCACGAACATTAATTGTCACGCACAACAAGTCTGTGTGGAAAATGTCAGCTCGATTGGATCACGGGAAATGTGTTAAAAAACGACCGCAAGATTTACACGGTCCAAAGCAAGCAAGCAAGTGAACTTAATATAAAATATTTAAAAAGAAGCAAATCGGCATACTAACCTATGCCGTTTTTGGCCAATATTGGCCAAATTTTTACAGCTTTCGTTATCAACAAAAGTTAATTCCTCCCTTTTGTTTAGCATTAGTATGCTATATATTGCATTAGAAGTAGGATATTTCACCATGAACATCTCATGTAAAAAAACAAATTAACCCGTAAAAACAAAGTTTTTCACTATAAATCCTTTATATGCGTGGCGGATAGAGTCCTCTCGTCCTCTGGCTTCAGATGGCTGCCACCTATGGGTCAAATGATTGCATGGCAGCATTAAGCAATTGGTAATTAAATATAATATTTTTGTCCTAAAAAGTATAAAAAAAATTAAAAATTTTCACGAACATTGTCACGCACAACGAGTCTGTGTGCAAAATTTCAGCTCGATTGGATCACGGGAAGTGGGTTAAAAAACGACCTGAAGATTTGCACGGTCGTAAGCGCGCAAGCAAGCGAACTTAATATAAAGGATTTAATAAAGGATTTAAAATATATTCGACTGTGGAGGACGCGGGGATCGATCCCGCAACCTTTGGCATGGGAAGCGAGGGCGCTACCAACTGCGCTACTCCGCCAGGGCCTGTGGAGGTGTCACGCTCTGGGCTCCTACACTGTGACGTTCAGCCAAAGCCATGAATGAGTTCTATTTGAATAAATGGAAAATAAAAAAAGTTTTGCCTAAAAAGTGTAAAATTTTGGAATTTTTTTTTCACGAACATTAATTGTCACGCACAACGAGTCTGTGTGGAAAATGTCAGCTCGATTGGATCACCGGAAATGGGTTAAAAAACGACCGCAAGATTTACACGGTCCAAAGCAAGCAAGCAAGTGAACTTAATACAAAGGATTTAAAAATTAACCCGTAAAAACAAAGTTTTTCACTCTAAATCCTTTATATGCGTGGTGGCTAGAGTCCTCTCGTCCTCTGGCTTGAGATGGCTGCCACCTATGGGTCAGATGATTGTCTGCCAGCATTAAGCAATTGGTAATTAAATATTTAAAACATTTTCCCTAAACAGTGTAAAATTTTGGAAAAATGTTTTCACGAAAATTAATTGTCACGCACAACGAGTCTGTGTGGAAAATGTCAGCTCGATTGGATCACGGGAAGTGGGTTAAAAAACGACCGAAAGATTTGCACGGTCGTAAGCAAGCAAGCAAGCACGCAAGCAAGCAAGCGAACTTAATATAAAGGATTTAAAAAGAAGCAAATCGGCATACTAACCTATGCCGTTTTTGGCCAATATTGGCCACATTTTTACAGCTTTCTTTTTCAACAAAAGTGCAATCCTCGGGGTTGTTTTGCCTTATATATCCGATATATTACGTTAAAAAGTTGGAAATTTCACCATGAAATTTTCAAGTAAAAAAAGCAAATCGGCATACTAACCTATGCCGTTTTTGGCCAATATTGGCCAAATTTTTACAGCTTTCTTTTTCAACAAAAGTTAATTCCTCGCTTTTGTTTAGCATTAGTATGCTAGATATTGCATTAAAAGTAGGATATTTCACCATGAACATTTCATGTAAAAAAGAAACAAATCGACATACAAACCTATGCCGTTTTTGCCCAATATTGGCCAAATTTTTACAGCTTTCTTTTTCAACAAAGTTAATTTCTCCCTTTTGTTTAGCATTAGTATGCAATATATTGCATTAAAAGTAGGATATTTCACCATGAACATTTCTTGTATAAAAAAAGCAAATCGGCATACTAAGCTATGCCGTTTTCGCCCAATATTGGCCAAATTTTTACAGCTTTCTTTTTCAACAAAAGTTATTTCTTCCGTTCTGTTTAGCATTAGTATGCTAGATATTGCATTAAAAGTAGGATATTTCACCATGAACATTTCATGTAAAAAAAAGCAAATCGGCATACTAACCTATGCCGTTTTTGGCCAATATTGGGCAAATTTTTACAGCTTTCTTTTTCAACAAAAGTTAATTCCTCGCTTTTGTTTAGCATTAGTATGCTATATATTGCATTAAAAGTAGGATATTTCACCATGAACATGCCATGTAAACAAGTATAACCCGTAAAAACAAAGTTTTTCACTCTAAATCCTTTAGATGCGTGGCGGCTAGAGTCCTCTCGTCCTCTGGCTTGAGATGGCTGTCACCTATGGGTCAGATGATTGCATGGCAGCATTAAGCAATTGGTAATTAAAGTGTAAAATTTTGGACAAAAATTTTCACGAACATTAACTGTCAAACACAACGAGTCTGTGTGCAAAATTTCAGCTCGATTGGATCACGGGAAGTGGGTTTAAAAACGACCGAAAGATGTGCACGATCGTAAGCGCACAAGCAAGCAAGCAAGCGAACTTGAAATAAAGGATTTAATAAAGGATTTAAAATATATTCGCGTGTGGAGGATGCGGGGATCGATCCCGCGACCTTTGGCATGGGAAGCGAGGAGGCTACCAACTGCGCTACTCCGCCAGGGCCTGTGGAGGTGTCACGCTCTGGGCTCCTACACTGTGACGTTCAGCCAAAGCCATGAATGAGTTATATTTGAATAAATGGAAAAGAAAAAAATTTTGCCTATAAAGTGTAAAATTTTGGAATTTTTTTTTCACGAACATTAATTGTCACGCACAACGAGTCTGTGTGGAAAATGTCAGCTCGATTGGATCACCGGAAATGGGTTAAAAAACGACCGCAAGATTTACACGGTCCAAAGCAAGCAAGCAAGTGAACTTAATACAAGGATTTAAAAATTAACCCGTAAAAACAAAGTTTTTCACTCTAAATCCTTTATATGCGTGGTGGCTAGAGTCCTCTCGTCCTCTGGCTTGAGATGGCTGCCACCTATGGGTCAGATGATTGTCTGCCAGCATTAAGCAATTGGTAATTAAATATTTAAAACATTTTCCCTAAACAGTGTAAAATTTTGGAAAAATGTTTTCACGAAAATTAATTGTCACGCACAACGAGTCTGTGTGGAAAATGTCAACTCGATTGGATCACGGGAAGTGGGTTAAAAAACGACCGAAAGATTTGCACGGTCGTAAGCAAGCAAGCACGCAAGCAAGCAAGCGAACTTAATATAAAGGATTTAAAAAGAAGCAAATCGGCATACTAACCTATGCCGTTTTTGGCCAATATTGGCCACATTTTTACAGCTTTCTTTTTCAACAAAAGTGCAATCCTCGGGGTTGTTTTGCCTTATATATCCGATATATTACGTTAAAAAGTTGGAAATTTCACCATGAAATTTTCAAGTAAAAAAAGCAAATCGGCATACTAACCTATGCCGTTTTTGGCCAATATTGGCCAAATTTTTACAGCTTTCTTTTTCAACAAAAGTTAATTCCTCGCTTTTGTTTAGCATTAGTATGCTAGATATTGCATTAAAAGTAGGATATTTCACCATGAACATTTCATGTAAAAAAGAAGCAAATCGGCATACAAACCTATGCCGTTTTTGCCCAATATTGGCCAAATTTTTACAGCTTTCTTTTTCAACAAAAGTGCAATCCTCGGGGTTGTTTTGCCTTATATATCCGATATATTACGTTAAAAAGTTTGAAATTTCACCATGAAATTTTCAAGTAAAAAAAGCAAATCGGCATACTAACCTATGCCGTTTTGGGCCAATAGTGGCCAAATTTTTACAGCTTTCTTTTTCAACAAAAGTTAATTCCTCGCTTTTGTTTAGCATTAGTATGCTATATATTGCATTAAAAGTAAGATATTTCACCATGAACATTTCATGTAAAAAAAAAGCAAATCGGCATACTAACCTATGCCGTTTTTGCCCAATATTGGCCAAATTTTTACAGCTTTCTTTTTCAACAAAAGTGCAATCCTCGGGGTTGTTTTGCCTTATATATCCGATATATTACGTTAAAAAGTTTGAAATTTCACCATGAAATTTTCAAGTAAAAAAAGCAAATCGGCATACTAACCTATGCCGTTTTGGGCCAATAGTGGCCAAATTTTTACAGCTTTCTTTTTCAACAAAAGTTAATTCCTCCGTTTTGTTTAGCATTAGTATGCTAGATATTGCATTAAAAGTAAGATATTTCACCATGAACATTTCATGTAAAAAAAGCAAATCGGCATACTAACCTATGCCGTTTTTGGCCAATATTGGCCAAATTTTTACAGCTTTCTTTTTCAACAAAAGTTAATTCCTCGCTTTTGTTTAGCATTAGTATGCTATATACTGCATTAAAAGTAGGATATTTCACCATGAACATGCCATGTAAACAAGTATAACCCGTAAAAACAAAGTTTTTCACTCTAAATCCTTTAGATGCGTGGCGGCTAGAGTCCTCTCGTCCTCTGGCTTGAGATGGCTGCCACCTATGGGTCAGATGATTGCCTGCCACCATTAAGCAATTGGTAATTAAATATATATATATTTTCCTAAAAAGTGCAACATTTTGGAAAATTAATTTCACGAAAATAATTGTCACGCACAACGAGTCTGTGTGGAAAATGTCAGCTAGATTGGATCACGGGAAGTGGGTTAAAAAACGACCGAAAGATTTGCACGGTCGTAAGCGCACAAGCAAGCAAGCGAACTTGAAATAAAGGATTTAATAAAGGATTTAAAAATATATTCGACTGCGGAGGACGCGGGGATCGATCCCGCAACCTTTGGCATGGGAAGCGAGGGCGCTACCAACTGCGCTACTCCGCCAGGGCCTGTGGAGGTGTCACGCTCTGGGCTCTTAAACTGTGACGTTCAGCCAAAGCCTTGAATGAGTTCTATTTGAATAAATGTAAAATATTTTTTTTTGCCTAAAAAGTGTAACATTTTGGAATTTTTTTTCACGAACATTAATTGTCACGCACAACAAGTCTGTGTGGAAAATGTCAGCTCGATTGGATCACGGGAAATGGGTTAAAAAACGACCGCAAGATTTACACGGTCCAAAGCAAGCAAGCAAGTGAACTTAATATAAAATATTTAAAAAGAAGCAAATCGGCATACTAACCTATGCCGTTTTTGGCCAATATTGGCCAAATTTTTACAGCTTTCGTTATCAACAAAAGTTAATTCCTCCCTTTTGTTTAGCATTAGTATGCTATATATTGCATTAGAAGTAGGATATTTCACCATGAACATCTCATGTAAAAAAAAAATTAACCCGTAAAAACAAAGTTTTTCACTATAAATCCTTTATATGCGTGGCGGATAGAGTCCTCTCGTCCTCTGGCTTCAGATGGCTGCCACCTATGGGTCAAATGATTGCATGGCAGCATTAAGCAATTGGTAATTAAATATAATATTTTTGTCCTAAAAAGTATTAAAAAAATTAAAAATTTTCACGAACATTGTCACGCACAACGAGTCTGTGTGCAAAATTTCAGCTCGATTGGATCACGGGAAGTGGGTTAAAAAACGACCTGAAGATTTGCACGGTCGTAAGCGCGCAAGCAAGCGAACTTAATATAAAGGATTTAATAAAGGATTTAAAATATATTCGACTGTGGAGGACGCGGGGATCGATCCCGCAACCTTTGGCATGGGAAGCGAGGGCGCTACCAACTGCGCTACTCTGCCAGGGCCTGTGGAGGTGTCACGCTCTGGGCTCCTAAACTGTGACGTTCAGCCAAAGCCATGAATGAGTTGTATTTGAATAAATGTAAAATATTTTTTTTGCCTAAAAAGTGTAAAATTTTGGAAAAAAATTTTCACGAACATTAATTGTCACGCACAACGAGTCTGTGTGGAAAATGTCAGCTCGATTGGATCACGGTAAAGTCACGTAGGGAAAAAAAAAGTTAGTTTTATTTTACTTTTATTCATTTTAATTTTTTAATAAAAGTTATTTTTATTTTACTTTTATTAATTTTGTACCTAACGTGACTTTACCGAAAAAACCTAAGAATATGAATATAATACAACATGGCGCTGTATCGCCACCGTGTGGTCACGTGGTACCACTGCAGTGCCTGGCGCGGTGACAGCAGCAGTGTCACTGTGCGGCGTCTTCACGGCTTCATCGCCGCCAACCCGCTTGGGACTAACGCCAGGACGCCGCAGCAGCAGCAGCGACTCACAACTGCGGGAACGCGCGGGGTGACGCCTGACAGCGGCAACTGCTGGCGAACTGTGTT
>WFAB01003329.1:0-17834 GCA_018977245.1 Lethenteron camtschaticum | reverse complement strand
TCTCTGTGGGTCTCTGTGGGTGTCTGAGGGTCTCTGAGGTCTCTGTGGGGTCTCTGTGGTCTCTGTGGTCTCTGTGGGTCTCTGTGAGTCTCTGTGGGTCTCTGTGGGTCTCTCTGGGTCTCTGTGGGTCTCTGTGGGTCTCTTGTGGGTCTCTGTGGGTCTCTGAGGGTCTCTGTGGGTCTCTGAGGGTCTCTGTGGGTCTCTGTGGGTCTCTGTGAGTCTTGTGGGTCCGTCTCTGAGGGTCTCTGAGGGTCTCTGAGGGTCTCTGAGGGTCTCTGTGGGTCTCTGTGGGTCTCTGAGGGTCTCTGTGGGTCTCTGTGGGTCTCTGGGGTCTCTGAGGGTCTCTGAGGGTCTCTGAGGGTCTCTGTGAGTCTCTCTGAGGGTCTCTGAGGGTCTCTGAGGGTCTCTGAGGGTCTCTGTGGGTCTCTGTGGGTCTCTGAGGGTCTCTGTGGGTCTCTGAGGGTCTCTGAGGGTCTCTGTGGGTCTCTGAGGGTCTCTGTGGTCTCTGAGGGTCTCTGAGGGTCTCTGAGGGTCTCTGTGGGTCTCTGTGGTCTGAGGGTCTCTGAGGGTCTCTGTGGGTCTCTGTGGGTCTCTGAGGGTCTCTGAGGTCCTGAGGTCTCTGTGGGTCTCTGAGGGTCTCTGTGGGTCTCTGAGGGTCTCTGAGGTCTCTGGGGTCTCTGAGGGTCTCTGTGGGTCTCTGAGGGTCTCTGTGGTGTCTCTGTGGGTCTCTGTGGGTCTCTGTGGGTCTCTGTGTGTCTCTGTGGGTCTATGTGGGTCTCTGTGTGTCTCTGTGGGTCTCTGTGTGTCTCTGAGGGTCTCTGTGGGTCTATGTGGGTCTCTGTGTGTCTCTGTGTGTCTCTGTGGGTCTCTGTGGGTCTCTGAGGGTCTCTGAGGGTCTCTGTGGGTCTCTGTGGGTCTCTGTGTGTCTCTGTAGGTCTCTGTGAGTCTCTGTTGGTGTCTGTGGGTCTCTGTGTGTCTCTGTGGGTCTCTGTGTGTCTCTGTAGGTCTCTGTGGGTCTCTGTGGGTGTCTGAGGGTCTCTGTGAGTCTCTGTTGGTGTCTGTGGGTCTCTGTGTGTCTCTGTGGGTCTCTGTGGGTCTCTGTGGGTCTCTGAGGGTCTCTGTGGGTCTCTGAGGGTCTCTGAGGGTCTCTGTGAGTCTCTGTGGGTCTCTGTGGGTCTCTGTGGGTCTCTGAGGGTCTCTGTAGGTCTCTGTGGGTCTCTGTGGGTCTCTGAGGGTCTCTGAGGGTCTCTGTGGGTCTCTGAGGGTCTCTGTGGGTCTCTGAGGGTCTCTGAGGGTCTCTGTGAGTCTCTGTGGGTCTCTGTGGGTCTCTGTATGTCTCTGTGGGTCTCTGTGGGTCTCTGAGGGTCTCTGAGGGTCTCTGTGGGTCTCTGAGGGTCTCTGAGGGTCTCTGTGGGTCTCTGAGGGTCTATGTGGGTCTCTGTGGGTCTCTGTGGGTCTCTGTGAGTCTCTGTGGGTCTCTGTGGGTCTCTGTGGGTCTCTGAGGGTCTCTGAGGGTCTCTGTGAGTCTCTGTGGGTCTATGAGGGTATCTGAGGGTCTCTGAGGGTCTCTGTGGGTCTCTGTGGGTCTCTGAGGGTCTCTGTGGGTCTCTGTGGGTCTCTGAGGGTCTCTGAGGGTCTCTGTGGGTCTCTGTGAGTCTCTGAGGGTCTCTGAGGGTCTCTGAGGGTCTCTGTGGGTCTCTGTGAGTCTCTGAGGGTCTCTGTGAGTCTCTGAGGGTCTCTGTGGGTCTCTGTGGGTCTCTGAGGGTCTCTGAGGGTCTCTGTGGGTCTCTGAGGGTCTCTGAGTGTCTCTGAGGGTCTCTGTGGGTCTCTGTGGGTCTCTGAGGGTCTCTGAGGGTCTCTGTGGGTCTCTGAGGGTCTCTGTGGGTCTCTGAGGGTCTCTGTAGGTCTCTGTGGGTCTCTGTGGGTCTCTGAGGGTCTCTGTGTGTCTCTGTGGGTCTCTGTGGGTCTCTGTGTGTCTCTGTGGGTCTATGTGGGTCTCTGTGTGTCTCTGTGGGTCTCTGTGTGTCTCTGAGGGTCTCTGTGGGTCTATGTGGGTCTCTGTGTGTCTCTGTGTGTCTCTGTGGGTCTCTGTGGGTCTCTGAGGGTCTCTGAGGGTCTCTGAGGGTCTCTGAGGGTCTCTGTGGGTCTATGTGGGTCTCTGAGGGTCTCTGTGGGTCTCTGAGGGTCTCTGTGGGTCTCTGTGGGTCTCTGTGGGTTTCTGTGAGTCTCTGTGGGTATCTCAGGGTCTGTGGGTGTCTGTTGGTCTCTGTAGGTCTGTGAGGGTCTATGTGGGTTTCTGTGAGTCTCTGTGGGTCTCTGTAGGTCTCTGTGGGTCTCCGTGGGTCTCTGAGGGTCTCTGTACATCTCTGAAGGTCTCTGTAGGTCTCTGAGGGTCTCTGAAGGTCTCTGTAGATCTATGTGGGTATCTGTAGGTCTCTGTGGGTCTCTGTGGGTCTCTGTGGGTGTCTGTAGGTCTCTGTGGGTCTCTGTGGGTGTCTGTAGGTCTCTGTGCGTCTCTGTAGATCTCTGTGAGTCTCCGTGGGTCTTTGAGGGTCTCTGAGGGTCTCTGTGAGTCTCTGTGGGTCTCTGTAGATCTCTGTGGGTCTCTTTAGGTCTCTGTAGGTCTCTGTGGGTCTCTGTGGGTATATGTGGGTTTATGTAGGTCTCTGTGGGTCTCTGTGGGTCTCTGTAGATCTCTGAGGGTCTCTGTAGGTATATGTGGGTCTCTAAGGGCTCTGTAGATCTCTGTGGGTATCTGTGGGTCTCTGTGAGTCTCTGTGGGTCTCTATGAGTCTCTATGGGTCTCTGTGGGTGTCTGTGAGTCTCTGTGGGTGTCTGTGGGTATCTGTGGGTGTCTGTGGGTCTCTGTGAGTCTCTGTGGGTGTATGTGTGTCTCTGTGGGTCTCTAAGGGTCTCTGTAGGTCTCTGTAGGTCTATGTGGGTCTCTGTAGGTCTATGTGGGTCTCTGTGGGTCTTTGAGAGTGTCTGTGGGTCTCTGTAGGTATCTGTGTGTCTCTGTGTCTCTGTGGGTCTCTGTCTCTGTGGGTGTCTGTGTCTCTGTGGGTCTCTGTGGGTGTCTGAGGGTCTCTGTGGGTCTCTGTGGGTCTCTGTGGGTGTCTGAGGGTCTCTGAGGGTCTCTGTGGGTCTTTGTGAGTCTCTGTGTCTGTAGGTCTCTGTGGGTCTCTGTAGGTCTCTGTGGGTCTCTGTGGGTCTCTGTGGGTGTCTGTAGGTCTCTGTGGGTCTCTGTAGGTCTATGTGGGTCTCTGTGGGTGTCTGTAGGTCTATGTGGGTCTCTGTGGGTCTCTGTAGGACTATGTGGGTCTCTGTGCGGCTTTGTGAGTCTCTGTGGGTCTCTGTAGGTCTCTGTGGGTCTCTGTGGATCTCTGTGAGTCTCTATGGGTCTCTGCGGGTGTCTGTAGGTCTCTGTGGGTCTCTGTAGGTCTATGTGGGTCTCTGTGGGTCTCTGTAGGTCTCTGCGGGTCTCTGTAGGTCTCTGTGGGTCTCTGTGGATCTCTGTGAGTCTCTATGGGTCTCTGCGGGTGTCTGTAGGTCTCTGTGGGTCTCTGTAGGTCTATGTGGGTCTCTGTGG
The DNA here is from genome assembly GCA_018977245.1 of Lethenteron camtschaticum. Taxonomy (NCBI): domain Eukaryota; kingdom Metazoa; phylum Chordata; class Hyperoartia; order Petromyzontiformes; family Petromyzontidae; genus Lethenteron; species Lethenteron camtschaticum. Next base: position 14,245 of record WFAB01003329.1, on the reverse strand, counting down.
GTCTCTGTAGGTCTCTGTAGGTCTCTGCGGGTCTCTGTAGGTCTATGTGGGTCTCTGTGGGTCTTTGTGTGACGATGATGCTGATGACGATGATGCTAACACTGATGGTGATGATGATACCACTGATGGTGATGATGATGCCACTGATGGTGATGAAGCTCACACTGATGATGATGATGAAGCTCACACTGATGATGATACCACTGATGATGACCATGGTGGTGATGACCTCTCTCTGTCTCTGCAGACGCGATGCTGTTGGCCGTGATGATGATGATGATGATACCATGATGATGATGATGACCATGATGATGATGATGACCATGATGATGATGATGACCATGATGATGATGATGACCATGATGGTGATGATGACCATGATGATGATGATGACCATGATGATGATGATGACCATGATGGTGATGATGACCATGATGGTGATGATGATGACCATGATGGTGATGATGACCATGATGGTGAAGATGACCATGATGGTGATGATGACCATGATGGTGATGATGACCATGATGATGATGATGATGACCATGATGATGATGATGACCATGATGGTGATGATGATGACCATGATGGTGATGATGACCATGATGGTGATGATGACCATGATGGTGATGATGATGACCATGATGGTGATGATGACCATGATGGTGATGATGACCATGATGGTGATGATGATGACCATGATGGTGATGATGACATGATGGTGATGATGACTATGATGATGATGATGACCATGATGATGATGATGACCATGATGGTGATGATGACCATGATGGTGATGATGACCATGATGGTGATGATGATCATGATGATGATCATGATGATGATGATGACCATGATGGTGATGATGACTATGATGGTGATGATGACCATGATGGTGATGATGACCATGATGATGATGATGACCATGATGGTGATGATGACCATGATGATGATGATGACCATGATGATGATGACGATGATCATGATGACGATGACCATGATGATGATGATGACCATGATCATCATGATGACCATGATGGTGATGACCATGATGGTGATGATGACCATGATGGTGATGATGACCATGATGGTGATGATGACCATGATGATGATGACCATGATGATGATGACCATGATGGTGATGATGACCATGATGGTGATGATGACCATGATGGTGATGATGACCATGATGGTGATGATGACCATGATGATGATGACCATGATGGTGATGATGACCATGATGATGATGACCATGATGATGATGATGACCATGATGGTGATGATGACCATGATGGTGATGATGACCATGATGATGATGACCATGATGGTGATGATGACCATGATGATGATGACCATGATGGTGATGATGACCATGATGATGATGACCATGATGGTGATGATGACCATGATGATGATGATGACCATGATGGTGATGATGACCATGATGGTGATGATGACCATGATGATGATGACCATGATGGTGATGATGACCATGATGATGATGACCATGATCATCATGATGACCATGATGGTGATGATGACCATGATGGTGATGATGACCATGATGGTGATGATGACCATGATGATGATGACCATGATGGTGATGATGACCATGATGATGATGACCATGATCATCATGATGACCATGATGGTGATGATGACCATGATGGTGATGATGACCATGATGGTGATGACCTCTCCCTGTCTCTCTCTGCAGACGCGGTGCTGTTGGCCGCCGGCGCCGCGTGCCTCTGCTGTGCCCGCACCGCCTCCCCCCACCCCCCTCGCCCCGCCCCTCCCCTCCCCCCGCCCCCCTCTCACCACCACCACCTCCACCACCACCAGCACAACCTCCACCACCACCGCCACAACCTCCACCACCACCAGCACAACCTCCACCACCACCGCCACAACCTCCACCACAACCTCCACCACCACCACGGAACGAAGCCGCTCGTCGCTTCGCGTGCGACACGCGACTCCTCGCCGCCATCTTGTGCCAGGCGCGCGTGGCAGAGCACGTGGCGGTACGTGGGGGGGGGGGTCACGTGGGGGGGTACGGGGGGGGTACGGGGGGGGTACGGGGGGATACGGGAGGGGTACGTGGGGGGTACGGGGGGGTAGGGGGTACGGGGGGGGGTCACGTGGGGGGGACACGTGGGGGGTACGGGGGGGGGCACGGGGGGGGGGCATGGGGGGGTACTGGGGGGTGAGTAGGAGGCCTCACCCCAGCTAGGTGAGTAGTAGGCTTCACCCCAGCTAGGTGAGTAGTAGGCCTCACCCCAGCCAGGTGAGTAGCAGGCCTCACCCCAGCTAGGTGAGTAGCAGGCCTCACCCCAGCTAGGTGAGTAGTAGGCCTCACCCCAGCCAGGTGAGTAGCAGGCCTCACCCCAGCTAGGTGAGTAGTAGGCCTCACCCCAGCCAGGTGAGTAGCAGGCCTCACCCCAGCTAGGTGAGTAGTAGGCCTCACCCCAGCTAGGTGAGAAGTAGGCCTCACCCCAGCTAGGCGAATAGTAGGCCTCACCCCAGCTAGTTGAGTAGCAGGCCTCACCCCAGCTGAGTAGCAGGCCTCACCCCAGCTAGGTGAGTAGCAGGCCTCACCCCAGCCAGGTGAGTAGTAGGCCTCACCCCAGCTAGGCGAGTAGTAGGCCTCACCCCAGCTAGGCGAGTAGTAGGCCTCACCCCAGCTAGGTGAGTAGCAGGCCTCACCCCAGCTAGGCGAGTAGTAGGCCTCACCCCAGCTAGGTGAGTAGCAGGCCTCACCCCAGCTAGGTGAGTAGCAGGCCTCACCCCAGCTAGGTGAGTAGTAGGCCTCACCCCAGCTAGGTGAGTAGTAGGCCTCACCCCAGCTAGGTGAGTAGTAGGCCTCACCCCAGCTAGGTGAGTAGCAGGCTTCACCCCAGCTAGGCGAGTAGTAGGCCTCACCCCAGCTAGGTGAGTAGCAGGCCTCACCCCAGCTAGGCGAATAGTAGGCCTCACCCCAGCTAGGTGAGTAGTAGGCCTCACCCCAGCTAGGTGAGTAGTAGGCCTCACCCCAGCTGAGTAGTAGGCCTCACCCCAGCTAGGTGAGTAGTAGGCCTCACCCCAGCTGAGTAGCAGGCCTCACCCCAGCTAGGCGAGTAGCAGGCCTCACCCCAGCTAGGCGAATAGTAGGCCTCACCCCAGCTAGGTGAGTAGTAGGCCTCACCCCAGCTAGGTGAGTAGTAGGCCTCACCCCAGCTGAGTAGCAGGCCTCACCCCAGCTAGGTGAGTAGTAGGCCTCACCCCAGCTAGGTGAGTAGTAGGCCTCACCCCAGCTGAGTAGCAGGCCTCACCCCAGCTAGGTGAGTAGTAGGCCTCACCCCAGCTAGGTGAGTAGCAGGCCTCACCCCAGCTAGGTGAGTAGTAGGCCTCACTCCAGCTAGGTGAGTAGTAGGCCTCACCCCAGCTAGGCGAGTAGTAGGCCTCACCCCAGCTAGGTGAGTAGCAGGCTTCACACCAGCTAGGTGAGTAGCAGGCCTCACCCCAGCTAGGTGAGTAGCAGGCCTCACCCCAGCTAGGTGAGTAGTAGGCCTCACCCCAGCTAGGCGAGTAGCAGGCCTCACCCCAGCTAGGTGAGTAGCAGGCCTCACCCCAGCTAGGTGAGTAGTAGGCCTCACCCCAGCTAGGCGAGTAGCAGGCCTCACCCCAGCTAGGTGAGTAGTAGGCCTCACTACAGCTAGGCGAGTAGTAGGCCTCACCCCAGCTAGGTGAGTAGTAGGCCTCACTACAGCTAGGCGAGTAGCAGGCCTCACCCCAGCTAGGTGAGTAGTAGGCCTCACCCCAGCTAGGTGAGTAGTAGGCCTCACTACAGCTAGGCGAGTAGCAGGCCTCACCCCAGCTAGGTGAGTAGTAGGCCTCACTACAGCTAGGTGAGTAGTAGGCCTCACCCCAGCTAGGCAAGTAGTAGGCCTCACCCCAGCTAGGTGAGTAGTAGGCCTCACCCCAGCTAGTTGAGTAGTAGGCCTCACCCCAGCTAGGCGAGTAGTAGGCCTCACCCCAGCTAGGTGAGTAGCAGGCCTCACCCCAGCTAGGTGAGTAGCAGGCCTCACCCCAGCTAGGTGAGTAGCAGGCCTCACCCCAGCTAGGTGAGTAGTAGGCCTCACCCCAGCTAGGTGAGAAGCAGGCCTCACCCCAGCTAGGTGAGTAGTAGGCCTCACCCCAGCTAGGTGAGTAGTAGGCCTCACCCCAGCTAGGCGAGTAGTAGGCCTCACCCCAGCTAGGTGAGTAGCAGGCCTCACCCCAGCTGAGTAGCAGGCCTCACCCCAGCTAGGCGAGTAGTAGGCCTCACTCCAGCTAGGCGAGTAGTAGGCCTCACCCCAGCTAGGTGAGTAGTAGGCCTCACCCCAGCTAGGTGAGTAGTAGGCCTCACCCCAGCTAGGCGAGTAGTAGGCCTCACCCCAGCCAGGTGAGTAGCAGGCCTCACCCCAGCTAGGCGAGTAGTAGGCCTCACCCCAGCTAGGTGAGTAGCAGGCCTCACCCCAGCTAGGCGAGTAGTAGGCCTCACCCCAGCTAGGTGAGTAGTAGGCCTCACCCCAGCTAGGCGAGTAGTAGGCCTCACCCCAGCTAGGTGAGTAGTAGGCCTCACCCCAGCTAGGTGAGTAGCAGGCCTCACCCCAGCTAGGTGAGTAGTAGGCCTCACCCCAGCTAGGTGAGTAGTAGGCCTCACCCCAGCTAGTTGAGTAGTAGGCCTCACCCCAGCTAGTTGAGTAGTAGGCCTCACCCCAGCTAGGCGAGTAGTAGGCCTCACCCCAGCTAGGTGAGTAGCAGGCCTCACCCCAGCTAGGTGAGTAGCAGGCCTCACCCCAGCTAGGTGAGTAGTAGGCCTCACCCCAGCTAGGTGAGTAGTAGGCCTCACCCCAGCTAGGTGAGTAGTAGGCCTCACCCCAGCTAGTTGAGTAGTAGGCCTCACCCCAGCTAGGTGAGTAGTAGGCCTCACCCCAGCTAGGTGAGTAGTAGGCCTCACCCCAGGTGAGTAGCAGGCCTCACCCCAGCTAGGCGAGTAGTAGGCCTCACCCCAGCTAGGTGAGTAGTAGGCCTCACCCCAGCTAGTTGAGTAGCAGGCCTCACCCCAGCTAGGCGAGTAGTAGGCCTCACCCCAGCCAGGTGAGTAGTAGGCCTCACCCCAGCTAGTTGAGTAGCAGGCCTCACCCCAGCTAGGCGAGTAGTAGGCCTCACCCCAGCCAGGTGAGTAGTAGGCCTCACCCCAGCCAGGTGAGTAGTAGGCCTCACCCCAGCTAGTTGAGTAGTAGGCCTCACCCCAGCTAAGTAAGGACTAGGATTCATCCCAGCTGAGTAGTAGGCCTCACCCCAGCTAGGCGAGTCGTAGGCCTCACCCCAGCTAGGCGAGTCGTAGGCCTCACCCCAGCTAGTTGAGTAGTAGGCCTCACTCCAGCTAGGCTAGGACTAGGATTCATCCCAGCTAGGCAAATCTTTCAAATGATGTTAATGATGTTGTTGACTTGCTGCTGCTGCTGCTGACGGGTGCAGAGGGAGTTTTTGAGGAGCGGAAACCGGAGCGCCGTGGACGCGTGGGCCTCCTGGAGCCTGGAGGCCTCACTGCTGCCCGACCCGGCCATCTCCCAAGTGTGGGCCCAACGGCGGGTCCGTGTGTCCGTGTGTCCGAGTCCCGGGTGTCTTAGTCCTCGTGTCGGGGTCTGTGTGCGGCCCTCAGAGGGGCAACGGCACCGTAGTGGTTAGTGACTCGAGTTCGATTCCCACTTATGCTCACCGCCAGCCTCAAAGCAGAGGTCGCAAACGGGTTTTGATTCCTTACCCGTACCCGGCCGCACCAGGGTCGCAAACGGGTACCCGTACCCGTACCCTACCCGTACCCGGCCGGGTACGGGTAGGGTACGGTTATCGGGTACCCGATTGCGACCTCTGGGATGAAGCCATGTTGCAGGCGTGGGTGGGTTGATTCTAGGAACTTGAATTGTGAGAAGAGACAAGACGTTGGGAAATGAGTGACAAACGGTGACTCACCAGTGACTCACGGTCTACCCGTACCCGTACCCGGCCGCACCAGGGTTGCAACCGGGTATCGGGTAGGGTACGGGTATCGGGTACCTGGTTGCGACCTCTGGTTCACAATTTCCTTGATCAGCTCCGGTTTGACAGCAGAGGTCTCACTCCGAATCAGTCGGGCAGGATTATCCTTTCATCGGCTGTGTAACGCCGCGGTGTGGAAGCTACCTGGTCTGTCTTTCCGCGCAAAGCTTCGGGTCTTCTCGGCCACGGTCATGCCCGTCCCTTCTCTGCGTTGGTGAGATGTTGACCCCCCCCCCCCCAATAGAACTAGTTAGAAACATTCAGGCGGGCCCTGTCTACCATCCATCCTGGGTTTAACCAGTAGGTTGGATTGTGTGAGGAGCTCACAAACCCTTGTAGGATATGGACACAGTCCCATCGGTGAGCTCCTCCGGCAGGCAAGGCTGCGTTGGCTGGGTCACGTAGCCCGCATGCCCAACCACCGCATGCCTAAGCAGCTTATGTTTGACCGAATAAGAGGGGGCTAAACGGGTACGACACGGGCTGGAGTCGAGATGGACTGACAGCGTGGGTGAGTGGGTGGGAAAGTGAGTGGGTGAGTTAGTAGGTGGGTGGGTGGGTAAGTGAGTGGGTGGGTGGGTGAGTGGGTGAGTGAGTGGGTGATTGAGTGAGTGGGTGAGTGGGTGGGTGAGTGGGTGGGTGGGTGAGTGGGTGAGTGAGTGGGTGAGTGAGTGGGTGAGTGAGTGAGTTCTCCACGCTGGGCGACTACCTCCATCTCCTGCACGTGGCCGCACTCACCCTGCGCCTTGTGGGCGAGTGGGTGGGTGAGTGAGTGAGTGGGTGAGTGGGTGGGTGGGTGGGTGAGTGGGTGGGTGGGTGAGTGAGTGAGTGGGTGGGTGGGTGAGTGGGTGGGTGGGTGAGTGAGTGAGTGAGTGGGTGAGTGGGTGGGTGGGTGGGTGAGTGGGTGGGTGAGTGGGTGGGTGAGTGAGTGGGTGGGTGAGTGGGTGAGTGGGTGAGTGGGTGGGTGAGTGAGTGGGTGGGTGAGTGGGTGAGTGGGTTGGTGAGTGGGTGGGTTGGTGAGTGGGTGAGTGGGTGGGTGAGTGGGTGGGTGAGTGGGTGGGTGAGTGAGTGGGTGAGCGGGCGAGTGATCGAACAGGTGTATCTTGCATGCCTCCGAGTATCTGCGCGAGTGATTTGATCCATTATGGTGAAGTTTGGATCCGTCCACTCCACCGCCCCCCCCCCCTTCCCCAGCTGTCGTCCCTGTGGAGGGAGGTTGTGGGGGGCTCTGCGCTGCTCGTCTCGGCTCTGAGCGGCGCCGCTGGGGCCCTGGGGGACCCGGCTCCGGCAGTCAGCGCCCTAGGGCACGCTCGCTCCCTGCACCACGTGCTGGCCGCCATGGTGAGTGCCACGCAGAGACAGCTGCCACTGGGTAGTGCCCCCCTAGGCTATAGGCTACACAACAGCAGTCATCGCACCCCCATACTGGCAGCAGACTCACACACAGGGGCAGATGCCACTGGGGACATCCCTAGGCTAGAACGCACACAGAGGCAGTCACAGCCCCCGACTGGCAGTACGCCGGGTAACACAAAATCTGAAAACCTGAAACATCCCGCCCGACGCTGTTTGCCGATATTCTTATATCTTCCACAGGAAATGACATCAGAGCCAGCAGCGGAAGCGACTCAACTGGCGCAGGAAGTGATGTCGCCGCCGCGCGTTACAAACAGTCCGAGGCAGGCGGCGACATCGTCGCGAAAGGACGCGGTGGAGCAAGCGCAAAGAGTGACATCACAACCACTGGCCGTGGGGCAGGAAGTGACATCACAACGGCGAGAAGTGATGTCACAGCCACCAGTCGCGGCACAGGAAGTGGCGTCGCAAACGCGGGCATCGAGACAGGAAGTGACGTCACAGTCGCCAGTCGCGGCACAGGAAGTGGCGTCGCAAACGCGGGCATCGAGACAGGAAGTGACGTCACAGTCGCCAGTCGCGGCACAGGAAGTGGCGTCGCAAACGCGGGCATCGAGACAGGAAGTGACGTCACAGTCGCCAGTCGCTGCACAGGAAGTGGCGTCGCAAACGCGGGCATCGAGACAGGAAGTGACGTCACAGTCGCCAGTCGCTGCACAGGAAGTGGCGTCGCAAACGCGGGCATCGAGACAGGAAGTGACGTCACAGTCGCCAGTCGCGGCACAGGAAGTGGCGTCGCAAACGCGGGCATCGAGACAGGAAGTGACATCACAGTCGCCAGTCGCGGCACAGGAAGTGGCGTCGCAAACGCGGGCATCGAGACAGGAAGTGACGTCACAGTCGCCAGTCGCGGCACAGGAAGTGGCGTCGCAAACGCGGGCATCGAGACAGGAAGTGACGTCACAGTCGCCAGTCGCTGCACAGGAAGTGACATCGCAAACGCGGGTATCGAGGCAGGAAGTGACGTCACAACCCCAGGAAGTGACATCACGGAGGGCCCGTCGCCTTGGCGTGGTGGAGGTGTTTGCCGTGTCGCGGGACTATTTGCGAGGTAAAGTGGCCTTGTTCCTGCGCCTCGTCGCCATTGGCTGGTGCCCGGCCAATCAGAAGAGACGTCGGCGGATGCTGTGCCCCAAACCGTGAGGTCGGACCGAATCGTAGTAGCAGCGCGTGTGCACAGAACGCCCCACCGATGATATTTATCGATATTTTATATTTGCCACAGGGGAGTGACATCATCATCATCGCAACTGCGGGTGGCAAGGCAGGAAGTGACGTCACAAACGGCGGTCGCGAGACAGGAAGTGACGTCACAAACGGCGGTCGCGAGACAGGAAGTGACGTCACAAACGGCGGTCGCGAGACAGGAAGTGACGTCACAAACGGCGGTCGCGAGACAGGAAGTGACGTCACAAACGGCGGTCGCGAGACTGGAAGTGACGTCACAAACGGCGGTCGCGAGACAGGAAGTGACGTCACAAACGGCGGTCGCGAGACAGGAAGTGACGTCACAAACGGCGGTCGCGAGACAGGAAGTGACGTCACAAACGGCGGTCGCGAGACAGGAAGTGACGTCACAAACGGCGGTCGCGGGACAGGAAGTGACGTCACAAACGGCGGTCGCGAGACAGGAAGTGACGTCACAAACGGCGGTCGCGAGACAGGAAGTGACGTCACAAACGGCGTCGCGAGACAGGAAGTGACGTCACAAACGGCGGTCGCGAGACAGGAAGTGACGTCACAAACGGCGGTCGCGAGACAGGAAGTGACGTCACAAACGGCGGTCGCGAGACAGGAAGTGACGTCACAAACGGCGGTCGCGAGACAGGAAGTGACGTCACAAACGGCGGTCGCGAGACAGGAAGTGACGTCACAAACGGCGTCGCGAGACAGGAAGTGACATCACAAACCGGCGGTCGCGAGACAGGAAGTGACGTCACAAACGGCGGTAGCGAGACAGGAAGTGACGTCACAAACGGCGGTCGCGAGACAGGAAGTGACGTCACAAACGGCGGTCGCGAGACAGGAAGTGACGTCACAAACGGCGGTCGCGAGACAGGAAGTGACGTCACAAACGGCGGTCGCGAGACAGGAAGTGACGTCACAAACGGCGGTCGCGAGACAGGAAGTGACGTCACAAACGGCGGTCGCGAGACAGGAAGTGACGTCACAAACGGCGGTCGCGAGACAGGAAGTGATGTCATCAAAGCGCGGCTATATTTTTATATTGAAGTTATATTGGCGGTGATTGTAATGCTGCACAGGATATACTTATAAAGGGAAATTAAAGGATTTATAGTTTTTGATACAAAGTATATATTTTTTGCAGAGTAAAATTAAAACTATATCTTGTCTCTATGGTCTCTCTCGTAAGTCCGATGCCTTCCCCAATGATGATGATTGTGGTGATTGTGGGGGTGGTGGTAGTGGTGGCGATGATGGTGGTGGCGATGATGGTGTGGTGGTGGTGGAGGTGATGGTAGTGGTTGCATGCCCAGCCACCGCATGCCCAAACAGCTTTTGTTCAGCCGGATCGAGGGGGCTAGACGGGCGCGGCACGGGCTAGACAAGAGATGGAGCTGATGGGTGAGTGGGTGGGTGAGTGGGTGAGTGGCACGGGCTAGAGAAGAGATGGAGTGATGTGGTACAGGAGGACGTGGAGCTGAGTGGACTTGCCGATGACTGGTACCAGCGGTGTCAAGATCGGCCTCTGTGGAGGAGGCTCGTGAAGGACGCTACTGGCAGTTGGAGGCAGTCGCCCTCCAACAACAACGGAGGGCGGAGGAGCGACGCTCACAACAACGAGCGGAGCGCCGGGTGGATAAAGCACAGCGAGTTGGCACGGTAGGGGGCACAGGTGGTGCATCAGCCAGTCATCTCGGTCATCTCGGTCAGTCGACCCGTGGCACCTGCTGGGTCTGCCCCGTGACCTCCTCCTCATGCACCTAGCCTGGCACAGCCCCAGTCAACCCATGGCACCTGCTCGTCAGCGAGCCTTCGTCATATTTGAGGGGGGGGGTCTCACTCTTTGTGACGTCATATTTGAGGGGGGGGGGTCTGACTTTGTGATGTCATATTTGAGGGGGGGGGGGGCTGACTCTTTGTGACGTCATATTTGAGGGGGGGGGGGGCTGACTCTTTGTGACGTCATATTTGAGGGGGGGGGGGTCTGGACTCTTTGTGACGTCATATTTGAGGGGGGGGGTCTGACTTTGTGACGTCATATTTGAGGGGGGGGGGGCTGACTCTTGTGACGTCATATTTGAGGGGGGGGGGGTCTGACTCTTTGTGACGTCATATTTGAGGGGGGGGGGGCTGACTCTTGTGACGTCATATTTGAGGGGGGGGGTCTGACTCTTTGTGACGTCATATTTGAGGGGGGGGGGGGCTGACTCTTTGTGACGTCATATTTGAGGGGGGGGGGGTCTGACTCTTTGTGACGTCATATTTGAGGGGGGGGCTGACTCTTTGTGACGTCATATTTGAGGGGGGGGGGTCTGACTCTTTGTGACGTCATATTTGAGGGGGGGGGTCTGACTCTTTGTGACGTCATATTTGAGGGGGGGGGGCTGACTCTTTGGTGACGTCATATTTGAGGGGGGGGGGGTCTGACTCTTTGTGACGTCATATTTGAGGGGGGGGGGGGGCTGACTCTTTGTGACGTCATATTTGAGGGGGGGGGGTCTGACTCTTTGTGACGTCATATTTGAGGGGGGGGGTCTGACTCTTTGTGACGTCATATTTGAGGGGGGGGGGCTGACTCTTTGTGACGTCATATTTGAGGGGGGAGGTCTGACTCTTTGTGACGTCATATTTGAGGGGGGGGGCTGACTCTTTGTGACGTCATATTTGAGGGGGAGGTCTGACTCTTTGTGACGTCATATTTGAGGGGGGGGGTCTGACTCTTTGTGACGTCATATTTGAGGGGAGGGTCTGACTCTTTGTGACGTCATATTTGAGGGGGGGGGCTGACTCTTTGTGACGTCATATTTGAGGGGGAGGTCTGACTCTTTGGACGTCATTTGAGGGGGGGGTCTGATCTTTGTGACGTCATATTTGAGGGGGGGGGTCAAAAATCGTCAAAAATCGCGTGACGTCATTTATGGACGGCCCCATAGGGTGCTCCTCGCACGCAGCACTTGCCCCTACAGTCTGTCGCAGGCTACACGGGGCTTCTTTGTCTTTGTCTCTCTGCGTGGAGCAGGAAGAAGAGTAGGCCAAGTACAGGCGTCACCTTTGACCTCTACCATCGCGTGGCAACCCCCCCACCCCACTCCCCATTGGAGGAGCCCCGCGGTGACGTCACAGGCCGCGGCGGCCAATCAGCGCTCGGCATCGTCCGTTGCCATGGGAACGCGCGGCGGCGGCGGTTGTAGATGCAACCCGTAGCAACCGGAGAATTTGACGACTTTCTGAGTTGAAACTTTGAGTTTTAAAATTGTTGTTTGGTTGTTGTTTGGTTGTTGTTGTTGTTGTTGTAACGAGTCGAGCAGCAAGAGTGAAAGAAATCAACAAAGCCACCACCACCCACCCAACAAGTTGAAATCGTTGCGCTCGACTAGCGCACAGGCCTAGCGAAAGTAGTTCCGGCCGCCGCCACCGTCACAACATTTCGTGAAATGTTAAAATGTTTTCGAGTGTTTAGGGATTTAAAGAGCTTCCGTCGCACCTTTTACCAATATAACTCTTGCGAAGAAGTCGCGTTTGTGGGGATAATAAGAGTTGTTTTGTAGCGGATTATTTCGTTTTATATTTGCGTGCCGCGGAGGGTTACGCTGGGAGCCGTGAGTGCGCAGGCGCCGTTACTGCAATAATTTAAGAAACTTTGTAAACTTACGAATTGTTTTAAAGTTTTTCGGTTATAAGTTAATAGTTTAATATAGTTTACCTGCTGCTGTGGAATTCGCTCCGTCTGGGATTGAGGGTTCTGAGCGATTCGCATTGAAGGTAATGTATATTTTTGTTTGTTACATTAATTAAAGATGACGAATCTTATGATTTAATTTTTCGTTAAATGTTTAATGTCAAATAGCAGTGGCGTCAAATATTAATATTGTTGCCATAGTGGTAACATCATCATAGCTGCTACCAGCATCATAACCATCACCATCATCAACATCACCACCACAATCATCATTATCATCCACATCACCACCATCATCAACACCACCATTATCACCACCATCATCCACATAATCACCACCATCATCACCATCATCACTACCATCTTCATCAACATCATCATCCACATCATCACCACCATCATCACCATCATCACTACCATCTTCATCAACATCATCATCCACATCATCACCACCATCATCACCACCATCATCATCATCATCCACATCACCACCATCATCAACACCACCATTATCACCACCATCATCCACATCATCACCACCATCATCACCATCATCACTACCATCTTCATCAACATCATCATCCACATCATCACCACCATCATCATCATCATCCACATCACCACCATCATCACACCACCATTATCACCACCATCATCCACATCATCACCACCATCATCACCATCATCACTACCATCTTCATCAACATCATCATCCACATCATCACACCATCATCATCACCATCATCAACACCACCACCATCATCACATCACCACCACCATTATCACCATCATCCACATCACCACCACCACCATCAACTTCATCACTGCCATCATCATCACCACCACTATTACCACCACCACCATCATCATCACTAGCATAACCACCATTATCACCACCACTATTACCACCACCACCATCATCACTACCATCTTCATCATCACCATCACCACCATTATCACCATTATCATCACTCGCATCATCATCAACATCACCACCATTATCACCCACTATTACCACCATCACCACCTTCATCACTACCATCTTCAGCACCACCATCACCACCATTATCATCACCACTATTACCATCACCACCACCATCATCACTACCATCTTCATCACCACCATCATCACCATTATCACATCACCACCATTATCATCACCACTATTACCATCACCACCACCATCATCACTACCATCTCATCACCACCATCATCACCATTATCAACATCACCACCATTATCATCACCACTATTACCATCACACCACCATCATCACTACCATCTTCATCACCACCATTATCATCACCACTATTACCATCACCACCATCACCATCATCACCACCATGTTCATCACCACCATCATCACTACCATCTTCATCACCACCATCACCACCATTATCAACATCACCACCATTATCATCACCACTATTAACCATCACCACCACCATCATCACTACCATCTTCATCACCACCATCTTCATCACCACCATCATCACTACCATCTTCATCACCACCATTATCATCACCACTATTACCATCACCACCATCACCATCATCACCACCATCTTCATCACCACCATCATCACTACCATCTCATCACCACCATTTCATCACCACCATCATCACTACCATCTTCATCACCACCATCATCACTACCATCTTCATCACCACCATTATCATCACCACTATTACCATCACCACCATCACCATCATCACCACCATCTTCATCACCACCATCATCACTACCATCTTCATCACCACCATCACCACCATTATCAACATCACCACCATCATCTTCTTGGTTCTTTCGGTAAAGTCACGTAGAATGGAAATAATAAAATAATAAAATAAAACATAATAAAATACAATTCTCACGACGTTTCGGCCACAACGCAA
>WFAB01003328.1:0-17844 GCA_018977245.1 Lethenteron camtschaticum | reverse complement strand
CATTTCGGAGAACACTAAACAAAAACCCCGCCCCGTTCCCGCTCGGCGCGTGACGTCATCGCGGAGCACAATTTTGAAATCTAGTTATATGACGTCACAGCGGCGCGTTTGCGATAATTACGTCATACACCCACCTCCCCCCTAGGTCGACTCAGCCTCTAATGAGTACAGTACCCGGTGCGGCGGTGTGTAGAAAGGGGCCGTCCATAAATGACGTCACGATTTTTGACCCCCCCTCGTCACATGACGTCACAAAGTCAGACCCCCCCCTCAAATATGACGTCATAAAACTCTGCCCCCCCCCCAAAAATATTTAAATTTTAAAAATAAAACATGCTTCAAATCGCTGTAAACTATTGTCATTGTAGTGCGTATTTAATGTGGCGCTGCACTCTGATGTTGTAGGAGAAAATATTACAAAGTCTATTTAATTAAGTAGAACGTGTTGTCTATATTCATTTAAAGTTGAGCTTTTTGATGTGACGTCACATTTCTCAACCCCCCCCCCCTCCACTCGTCACAAATGTCTGACCCCCCACCCCCCCCCCTAGGTGCGTGACGTCATTTATGGACGGCCACTACCTGGTCACCCACCCCCTCGTGTCGTGTAGCCTTCACTGTACTGCTTTCGCGACTCAAACTATTCATCTTCTTGGTTCTTTCGGTAAAGTCACGCAGAAGGGAAATAATAAAATAATAAAAATAAAACAATAAAATAATTCTCACGACGTTTCGGCCACAACGCAAGCAGCCGTCCTCAGGTGAAGAACAGGTCTGTCGGGAAGACAGCGTCTGAATGAAACACCACCAGGCTTGGAGCGTATATTCATTCAGACGCTGTCTTTCGACAGACCTGTTCTTCACCTGAGGACGGCTGCTTGCGTTGTGGCCGAAACGTCGTGAGAATTATTTTATTATGTTTTATTTTTATTATTTTATTACTTCCCTTCTACGTGACTTTCCCGAAAGAACCAAGAAGATGAATCCCTGCAGTCACGAAAGCTTTAAATCGAAAATTCACCAACAAGTTTATTTGAAAATCTGCGTTCACAAGTCACGGTCTTGGGAGATCCAACCCCCCACCCACCCCACCCACCCACCCGACCCACCCCACCCACCCACTCCACCCCACCCACTCCACCCACCCCACCCACCCGACCCACCCCACCCACCCCACCCACCCACTCCACCCCACCCACTCCACCCCACCCAGAGAGAGACAAACAAAACGAAAAGTAACAACAAGCAGAGACGAAAAAAATTAACCCGTAAAAACAAAGTTTTACTATAAATCCTTTATATGCGTGGCGGCTAGAGTCCTCTCGTCCTCTGGCTTGAGATGGCTGCCACCTATGGGTCAGATGATTGCATTGCACCATTAAGCAATTGGTAATTAAATATAATTATTTTTTTCCTAAAAAGTGTAAAATTTAGGAAAAAAATGTTGACGAACATTAATTGTCACGCACAACGAGTCTGTGTGCAAAATGTCAGCTCGATTGGATCACGGGAAGTGGGTTAAAAAACGACCGAAAGATTTGCACGGTCCTAAGCAAGCAAGCGAACTTAATATAAAGGATTTAAAAAAAAAGTGTCCGTGATTTAGAGCATGGAAAAATTGTAAGCTTTATTTTAAATGAGTGAAAGACAATTTTTTTTTACGTTTCTACATCCGAGGGCTATATATTTTATTTGTTTTATTTTTCTCTCTTACACCTCCCCCCCCAAACCAAGAATTAAGGAAAAATCCGAACCCATTTCCGAAACGAATGCGTCACAAATCCATGTTTTTCTCACTCAACCCCTACCACCACATACTCGTAGTTCTTTCGATAAAGTCACGTAGGTAAAAAATGAAATTAAAATTAATAAAAATAAAATAAAAATCACGACGTTTCGGAGGCAACACAAGTCTCCATCATCAGGTGGGACCGTCATAGCCAGATTTGCTGTATCAAGTTGTATCAAGTTGTATCAGTAAATCTGACTGTGACTGTCCCACCTGATGACAGAGACTTGTGTTGCCTCCGAAACGTCGTGATTTTTCGATTTAAAGCTTTCGTGACTGCAGGGATTCATCTTCTTGGTTCTTTTGGTAAAGTCACGTAGAAGGGACAGACCTGGTTTTCACCTGAGACGGCTGCTTGCGTTATGGCCGAAACGTCGTGAGAATTGTTTATTATGTTTTATTTTTATAATTGTATTACTTCCCTTCTACGTGACTTTACCGAAAGAACCAAGATGGGTCGTGATTTTTATTAATTTTAATTTCATTTTTTTACCTCCGTGACTTTACCGAAAGAACTACGAGTACGAATCCTTGCAGTCACGAAAGCTTCAAATCTAGAATGAATACCCTCTAGCGCCACCCAACCCACTCCCCCATCCACCACCCCAAGTCAGCTTGCGGTCACACTTGGCATCAGGCAATCCGGCCCGGGCTTCGGACAAAATCACCGCAGATCCGTGCTCAGACCTCGTGTCGATCTTGCAAGCCACGCATCGCCCAACGCGTGGGTAGCTACGTGCGTGCTTGTGTGTGTGTCTGTGTGGGGAGCGGTGGTGCAGCGGTTAGCTACGCTGCGCTATGAACCCGGCGACCCGAGTTCGATTCCCGCTCACGGCCAACACCACCGGTGACGATTGTCTGAACCGGTCACGGGCCTCCCCTAGGTCGACTCGGCCTCAAATGAGTACCTGGCGCTGTGCGTAGTAAACATCGCCACCTCGTGTGCCGTTGCTGCTACTCGCTATAACGGCACTTGCCCCGACAGTCTGTTGAGGCTACACGGGGGATCTTTGTGTGTGTGTTAACTCACGGCCGCCAACACCGGCGACGATTATCTGAACCGGTCCCGGGCCTCCCCTAGGTCGACTCAGCCTAAAATTAGTACCTAGTGCGATGTGTAAACGTCGCCGCTAGGGAGACAAAGGCGGCCGGGCGTGGTGCTGGCCACCCACCCACTCGTGTGCCGTGCCGGCCTTCATAGGTGCTACTCGCTAACAGCACTTGCCCCTACAGTCTGTTAAGGCTATACGGGGGATCTTTGTGTATGTACGACTGTCGACCCGTGGCACCTGCTGGGTCTGTCCCGTGACCTCCTGCCAGCGGACGTTCGACACTTCACGTGGAAGCCTCAAGGTGCACATGGCCTGGCACAAGCGTCGTGGTGACGTCTCCGCCACTTAGTGGCGAATGGCGGTTGTTGTTGTACACACGTACGCGTGTACATAAAAGACGTTTGTGGATGTGTGTGTTGGTGTGGGTGGGTGTGTGGGTATGTGGGTTGGTGTGTGGGTGGGTGTATGGGTGGTGTGTGTGGGTGTGTGGGTGGGTGTGTGGGTGTGTGTGAGTGAGTGTGTGAGTGGGTGTGTGGGTGGGTGTGTGGGTGTGTGAGTGAGTGGGTGGGTGTGTGGGTGGATGTGTGAGGGGTGTGTGTGTGGGTGTGTGTGTGGGTGTGTGGGTGGGTGTGTGGGTGTGAGTGTGAGTGGGTGGGTGTGTGGGTGGATGTGTGAGGGGGTGTGTGTGTGGGTGTGTGTGTGGGTGGGTGTGTGGGTGGATTGTGGATGTGTGTGTGGTGTGTGTGGTGTGGGTGGATGGATGTGTGGGTGTGTGTGTGGGTGTGTGTGTGGGTGTGTGTGTGGATGTGTGGATATGTGTATGGGTGGATGTGTGTGTGGGTGTGTGTGGGCTACGGGTTAAACCGTGATGTATGTACACGAACGCGCACACGTGATGCCACGTGATGCCACTCGCTCCTCGCTTGCGAGAAATTGACCGTCACCTCCTGAAGGGCGGTTTCCATGTATTACAATTGTCGTCGCCGGGCCGAATGTTTTCACAAGGCACCAAGCCCCAAGCCTCCAGGCTTTACACAATCGGGCTCAGTAAATATATAAACAGAAGACCCGGGGGGTTCCAGATTTTTGTTAGTTTTTACGTCCGACTGCAGCCATTTGTACTCATCACAAACCAGAGGTCGCAAACGGGTTTTGATTCCTTACCCGTACCCGGCCGCACCAGGGTCGAAAACGGGTACCCGTACCCGGCCGGGTACCCGTACGCTACCCGTACCCTACCCGAAATGAGTGACAAACGGTTACTCACCGGTGACTCACGACCTACCCGTACCCGTACCCGGCCGCACCAGGGTCACAAACGGGTATCGGGTAGGGTACGGGTATCGGGTACCCGGTTGCGACCTCAGTCACAAACAGAAATCCGGTCCAGATTTTCAACCGTAGCTGCAATGATCCGGTCACGATTTTCCCTGTGGCCCTGGGAAAATTGCCATTTAGGGGTTATAGCCAAGGGGGAAGGGGAGGGTAATGGTTTCCCACCAAAAAGCAGACCCGGATTGATGCGAAACGGAGCTGGAGTGAAGTGTGATGGCCGATAAATGTTAACACCGATAATTGTTTTTTTACCCTTCTATCTGGCAACAAAACTGACACCTTTTTACAAGGAGTCATGTTTGCATAGACCGCAATACCTGCAGTCATAATACAAACAAAAGACATAACTCTGATAATGCGTGCACTGTCCTTGAAGTTTATTGGTCCACACCCGAGACAGCTTTTCTTAGAGCCTAGTCTCACATGGGTTGGACCAGATGACGCCAAAAGACGCACTTTTGGCGTCAGAGTTATGTCTTTTGTTTGTATTATGACTGCAGGTATTGCGGTCTATGCAAACATGACTCTTTGTAAAAAGGTGTCAGTTTTGTTGCCAGATAGAAGGGTAAAAAAACAATTATCGGTGTTAACATTTATCGGCCATCACACTTCACTCCAGCTCCGTTTCGCATCAATCCGGGTCTGCTTTTTGGTGGGAAAACCATTACCCCCCCCCCCTCTTGGCTATAACCCCCTAAATGGGGGCAATTTTCCCAGGGCCACAGGGAAAATCGTGACCGGATCATTGCAGCTACGGTTGAAAATCTGGACCGGATTTCTGTTTGTGACTGAGGTCGCAACCGGGTACCCGATACCCGGCTACCCGTACCCAGCCGGGTACGGGTAGCAGTTTGCGACCCTGGTGCGGCCGGGTACAGGTAGGCCGTGAGTCACTGGTGAGTCACCGTTTGTCACTCATTTCCCAACATCTTGTCTCTTCTCACAATTCAAGTTCCTAGAATCAACTCACCCGCGCCTGCAACGTGGCTTCATCCCAGAGGTCGCAATCGGGTACCCCGATACCCGTACCCGATCACGGGTAGCCGGGTATCGGGTAGGGTACGGGTATCCGTTTGCGACCCTGGTGCGGCCGGGTACGGGTACGGGGGGGTAAGGAATGAAAACCCGTCTGCGACCTCTGAGTGAGGGTGACGGAGACCGCACTGCAACCGCATTGGAGAGCACAAAGGCCGTGACGCGTGGCGGGCGGAGCGAGCCGACTTCGTGTGCCGGGCGGTACGCTGGATGTGGTGTGCCGGGCGCGGTGAGCCCGGCCGGATGTGGGTTGAAGGTTTTAACTCCAAAGTCATCCCCCCTCCTTTCGTCTCAGCGGCTCCCTCCTCGCAACTCTCACAGACATCTCCCTCGCCAGCCTCCTCCGGGAGAGAACTTGAATAAAAGTGGATCCTTTTTTTTCTCTTAAACTTTTATTATTTTCATTTAATTTCGGCTCTGAATGTTTGGTCCGAGTTTTGACAAGTGCGTGGTGCGTGCGTCCATTGTGCCCACGTGTGTGTGTGTGCCCGTGTGTGTGTGCCCACGTGTGCGTGTGTGTGCCCGCGTGTGTGTGTGCGTGTGTGTGCCCGTGTGTGTGCCCGTGTGTGTCCGCGTGTGTGTGTGTCCGCGTGTGTGCGTGTGTGCTCGCGTGTGTGTGCCCGCGTGTGTGCCCGTGTGTGTGCCCGCGTGTGCCCGTGCGTGCGTGTGCGTGCGCATGTGTGCGCGCGTGTGTGCCCGCGTGCGTATCCGCGTGCGTGTGTGCCCGTGCGTGCGTGTGCATGTGTGCGCGCGTGTGTGCGTGCCCGCGTGTGTGTGTGCGTGTGTGCGCATGTGTGTGTGCGTGCGCATATGGCTAAGTGTGTATGTGGAACTTCTTTCGCAGCGTACGTAGCCAACCGTATTTATCGAAGGGGCGTGAGTGGGTGTGTGTTTGTGTGCACACGCGTGTGCACGTGCCAGTGTATATTGAGAAGTGTGCATGAGTTTGTGTGTGCGAGCGTGTGTGTGTGTGCGCGAGCGTGTGTGTGTACGTGTAAGTCTAAAAGATCGTGTGTAAAGATCGTGTGCGAAGATGTGTGAGTGTCTGCGTGTGCATGGTGCACCTGTATAAGGAATGGGCGTGTGAATGAGTTACGTTGTGTGTACGATAGACGCTGTTCTAACACCACTTGTCCCAACAGCCCATGCAGGCTACACGCGGAACCTTGATATGCGCGCGTGTGTACGTATGGTTATGTGTGTGTGCGCACGTTTATGTGTGTGCGTGTGCACGTACGTTTATGTGTGTGCACGTACGTTTATCTGTGTGTGTGTGTGCATGTGCACGTACGTGTGTGCGTGTGCCGTTCCGGCCTTCATAGGTGCTCGCGAACAGCACTTTGCCCCAACAGTCTGTTAAGGCTACACGGGGATCTTTGTCTTTGTGCGTGTGTGTGTATATATCTATGTGTGTGTATATGTCTGTGTGTGTGTGTATCTAAGTGTGTGTGGTGTATATCTGTGTGTGTGTATATCTGTGTGTGTATGTGTGTATATATCTGTGTGTGTGTGTATCTGTGTGTGTGTCTGTGTGTATATATCTGTGTGTGTGTGTATCTGTGTGTGTGTGTCTATGTGTGTGTGTGTGTATCTGTACGTATATATCTATGTGTGTGTGTGTGTGTGTCTGTGTGTGTGTCTGTGTCTGTCTGTGTGTGTCTGTGTGTGTGTATCTGTGTGTGTGTCTATGTGTGTGTCTGTGTGTGTGTCTGTGTGTGTATATGTGTGTGTATCTATGTGTGTGTGTCTGTGTGTGTCTGTGTGTATATATCTGTGTGTGTGTATATATCTGTGTGTGTGTATATATCTGTGTGTGCGCGAGAGTGGAGATCCGCCCCTCACACGATCTCGTATTGTCCACCACGAGTGACGTCTCCATGGAGAACTTGGTCGGCAAATCCCCGTCGACCAAACTCACTCCCGTCACCTGTCAACAACATCATCATCATCATCAACACACAACACCATCAACACCATCATCATCAACACCATCATCATCATCACATCAACACATCATCATCATCATCACCATCAACACCATCATCATCATCACCATCATCAACACCATCACCATCATCAACACCATCATCATCATCCNCCATCATCACCATCAACATCATCATCATCATCATCATCACCATCAACACCATCATCATCATCAACACCATCATCACCATCAACACCATCAACACCNTCATCATCATCATCACCATCATCATCATCATCAACACCATCATCATCATCATCATCATCAACACCATCATCACCACCACCACCATCATCACCACCACCATCATCACCACCACCATCATCACCGTCACCACCATCATCACCGCCACCATCACCACCACCATCATCACCACCACCACCATCATCACCACCACCACCATCATCATCACCACCACCATCATACCACCATCATCACCACCACCACCATCATCCACCACCACCACCATCACCACCACCATCATCATCACCACCATCATCATCACCGCCACCACCATCATCACCACCACCACCATCACCACCACCATCATCATCACCACCACCGCCACCATCACCATCATCATCATCATCACCGCCACCACCATCATCACCACCATCATCATCAACACCACCGCCATCAACACCACCGCCACCACCATCATCACCACCACCATCACCACCATCACCATCACCATCACCACCACCATCACCACCACCATCATCACCGCCACCACCATCGCCACCATCACCACCACCATCATCACCACCACCACCACCAGCATCATCATCACCACCACCACCACCACCATCATCATCACCACCATCATCACCGCCACCACCATCATCACCACCATCATCATCAACACCACCACCACCGCCATCAACACCATCACCACCACCACCATCATCACCATCATCACCACCACCACCACCACCATCATCACCATCATCACCATCACCACCACCACCACCACCATCACCACCATCATCACCGCACACCATCACCACCACCATCATCACCACCACCATCATCACCGCCACCACCACCATCCTCAACACCACCATCATCACGCCACCACCACCATCCTCAACACCACCACCATCACCACCACCACTACCACCACCACCACCACCACATCACGCCGGGCTGATCCCCTGCGTACCACGATGTCGCAGTAGGTCTTGCGCGAGAGGAAGGTCACGGCGAGGGGAAGAAGTCGGAGGGAAGGCCGGGCAGCTGAACTCGAGGCTGCCGCTCTTGGCCTTGGCGTCGATGAGGGCAGCCGCCACTCCAGGTGGCCCCGCCTCGTGTCGTGGGAGTACTCCCCGTCCAGCTCGCCCACCACGGGAACGCCCGCCCCCGCCCTGCGGGAGACGCGGGGAGACGCGGGGAGACGCGGGNAGACGCGGGAGACACGGGAGACACGGGGGGACACGGGGGGGACACGGGGGGACACGGGGGGGAGACGGGGGGAGACACTGGGGGGAGACACGGGGAGNCACGGGGGGGGAAGGGGGGGAGACACGGGGGGGGAGACACGGGGGGGGGACAGGGTGGAGACACGGGNAGACACGGTGGGGAGACACGGTGGGGAGACACGGTGAGACACGGGGGGNAGACACGGAGACACGGAGACACGGTGAGAGACGGGGGGGAGACACGGGGGGGGAGAGACACGGGAGACACGGAGACACGGTGAGACAGGGTGAGACACGTGGGGGAGACACGGGGGGGGACAGGGTGAGACAGGGTGAGACACGGGGGGGGGGGGGGGGAGACACGGGGGGGGGCGTATCTATGCGTGTCTATGCCTAGTGGGGAGTGGTAGTGGTGGTTAGCGCTGCGCTCCGAACCCGGCAACCCGGGTTCCATTCCCGCTCACGGCCAACACCGGTGAAGATTATCTGAACCGGTCCTGGGCCTCCCTAGGTCGACTCGGCCTAAAAAATGAGTACCTGGTGCGGTGCGTGTAGCAAACGTCACCACTGTGCCGTGTCTGCGTGTGTCTGCGCGTGTGCAGTGTCTATGCGAGTGTCTGCGCGTGTGTCTGCGCATGTCTGCGTGTGCGTCTCTGCGCATGTCTCTGCGCGTGTCTCTGCGCGTGTGTCTGTGTGTCTCTGCGTGTGTGCGGTGTCTATGTGTGTGCCTTGTCTATGTGTGTCTCTGCGTGTGTGCGGTGTCTATGTGTGTGCCTTGTCTATGTGTGTCTCTGCGCGTGTGCAGTGTGTCTGTGTGTCTCTGCGGTGTCTCTGTGTGTGTCTGCGTGTGTGTGTCTGTGTGTCTGCGCGTGTCTCTGTGTGTGTACTGCGCGTGTCTCTGTGTGTGTCTGCGTGTGTCTGCGTGTGTCTGCGTGTGTCTCTATGTGTGTGCGGTGTCTATGTGTGTGCGGTGTCTGCGCGTGTGTGCGCGTGTCTTTGTGTGCAAGTCTCACGGGAGGGGGATGGTGATGACGACGTCCGTGAGCTCCAGCGTCTCCTCCTGCAGCTCGTACTCAATGTTCACGTCGCAGCCAGAGCCGCTCTCCGACGGCCAGCAGTTTACTGGGGAGACGGAGACACGCGGAGAGATGTGAGACACGGGGAGACACGGGGGACACGGGGAGACACGGGGAGACACGGGGGGGGGACGGGGAGACACGGGGGGGGGGGGGGGAGACACGGGGGGGGACACGGGGGACACGGGGAGAGACACGTGGACACAGGGGCATCACCCTGAGCCCTCCCTACCCCGTCTCGTCCCTCACCCGGTGAGCGTGTGTACTGTGTGTGTGTGTGTGTACTGGTGTGTGTAGGTGTGTNAGTGGTGTGTGTGTGTGTGTACTGGTGTGTGTGTACTGGTGAGCGTGTGGTGTGCGTGTGTGAGTGTGTGTGCGTGTGTGTGTATGTACTGGCGTGTGTGTGTGTGCGCGTACTGGTGAGCGTGCTGGTGAGCGTGTGTGTGTGTACTGGTGAGCGTGCTGGTGAGCGTGTGTGTGTGTGAGCGTACTGGTGAGCGTATGGTGAGTGTGTGTGTGTACTGGTGTACTGGTGAGTGTGTGTGTACTGGTGAGCGTGTGTGTGTGTGTACTTACTGGTGAGCGTGTGTGTGTGNACGTGTGTACTTACTGGTGAGCGGTGTGTGTGTGTACTGGTGAGTGTGTGTGTGNGTGTGAGTGTGTGTGTACTTACTGGTGAGCGTGTGTGTGTGTGTGTGTGAGCGTGTGTGTGTGTACTGGTGAGCGTGTGTGTGTGTGTGTGNACTTACTNGTGAGTGTGTGTGTGTGTATACTGAGTGAGTGAGCGTGTGTGTGTGTGTGNGTACGTGTGTGTGTGTGCGTACTGGTGAGTGTGTGTGTGTGTACTGGTGAGCGTACTGGTGAGCGTGTGTGTGTGTGTGTGTGTGTGTGTGTACTGGTGAGCGTACTGGTGAGTGTGTGTGTGTACTGGTGAGTGTGTGTGTGTGNGTACTGGTGAGTGTGTGTGTGTACTGGTGAGTGTGTGTGTGNACGTACTGGTGAGCNTGCTGTGTGTGTACTTACTGGTGAGCATGTGTGTGTACTTACTGGTGAGCGTGCGTGTGTGTACTTACTGGTGAGCGTGTGTGTGTGTACGTACTGAGTGAGCGTGTGGTGAGTGTGTGTGCACGTGTGTGTGTGTACTTACTGGTGAGTGTGTGTGTGTGTACGTNTGTACGTGTGTGTGTGTGTACTNACTGGTGTGTGCGTGTGTGTGTACTTACTGGTGAGCGTGTGTGTGTGCTTACGTGTGTGTGTGTGTACTTACTGGTGTGTGTGTGTGTGTACGCACTGGTGAGCGTGTGTGTGTGNACTTACTGGTGAGCGTGTGTGTGTGTACTTACTGGTGAGTGTGTGTGTGTACGCATGGTGAGTGTGTGTGTGTGTACGCANTGTGAGTGTGTGTGTACGCACTGGTGAGTGTGTGTGTACGCACTGGTGAGCGTGTGTGTGTGTACTTACTGGTGAGCGTGTGTGTGTGTGTGTGTGTGTACTTANTGTGAGTGTGTGTGTGTGTNCGTACTGGTGTGCGTGTGTGTACTTACTGGTGTGTGCGTGTGCGTACTGGTGAGCGTGTGTGTATGTGTGTACGTGTGTGCGAGTGTGTGTGTACTTACTGGTGAGCGGCACAAAGCTCTCGTCCGCCGTCTGCAGCCTCCACTTGAGCACCCCGACGTCCGTGTTGAGGGGAAACGACTTCTCGGCGTTCTTGAGGCCGATCAGCGACGAGGCTGTGAACAGCTTCTTGTCCACGTTGGGGTGCGTCTGTCAGAGACACGCAAAGACAAAGATCCCCGTGGAGCCTCGACAGAGTGTAGGGGCAAGTGCCGTTAGCGAGAAGCACCTACGAAGGCCGGCACGGCACGCGAGGGGTGGGTGGCCAGCGCCACGTTTAGACACAGCTACACCAGGTACTCATGTTGAGGCCGAGTCGACCTAGGGGAGGCTCAGGACCGGTTCAGATAATCGTCGCTGGTGGTGTTGGCCGCGAGCGGGAATCGAAACCTGTTCGTAGCGCTAACCGCTACACCACCGATACCGGCACACACAGAGAGACACAAAGAAACACAGAGAGACACAGACACACAGACAGACAGACAGAAGAGACACAGAGAGACACAGACAGACAGAGAGACACAGACACACAGACAGAAGAGACACAGACACAGAGAGACAGACAGAGAGACACAGAGAGACACACAGACAGACAGAGACAGCCAGACACACGCNCAGACAGAGACTCGTACAGAGATAGAGAGATATTCATGAAGAAAGATGCAGGCGAGTGGGTGAGCGAGTGGAGGGGCGAGTGGAGGGGTGAGTGAGTGGAGGGGTGAGTGAGTGACAGGTGAGTGAGGGGTGAGTGGTGNGTGGATGGNTGAGTGGAGGGGTGAGTGAGTGAGTGAGTGAATGGGTAGTGGAGGGGTGAGTGGACGGGTGGGTGAGTGAGTTAGTGGATGGGTGAGTGAGGGCAAGTGGAGGGGTGAGTGGAGGGGTGAGTGAGTGGTTGAGCGAGTGGAGCGCGGGCGAGCGGACAAGTGGACGAGCGGGCGAGTGGACAGGTGGCCGAGCGGGTGAGTGGACGAGTGAGCGAGCGGACGGGTTGCCACCGTGGCGACGCGCGAGCTCCCGCCGCGTCCCGCTGCGTGCGTGCCTGTCACCTGCAGCTGCGCCCCCTTCTTGTCGTGGTTGTCCACGGCGATGCGGATGCGCGCGTGGCTCTCGTCGGCCACGCGCAGCGTCACCAGGCCCAGCAGCTCCATGCTCTGCAGGCCGCCGTCGCGGCCGCACACCAGCGACAGCTTCTCCTCCACACGCAGGTGCACGCTGGGGGGCGCGCGCACACGCACACACACGCGCACACGCACACACACGCACACGCACACACACGCACGCACACACACACGCCGACACACACACGCACGCACACGCACGCACACACACGCACACACGCGCACACAGACGTGCATACACGCACACACACACGCACAGACGCGGGTTACACAGGCGGTCCCCGCCGTCACGGACACGCACCGGTGGGAGTGAGTGTGTGTGTGTGTGAGTGAGTGAGCATGTGGGCGGGTATGTGAGAGTGTGTGAGTGCGCATGCCTCTCTGTGTGAGCGTGGCAGCGTGTGGGAGTGAGAGTGTGCGTGCGAGTGTGTGTATGCGCATGCCTCTCCGTGTGAGCGTGAGTGTGTGTGCGTGCGAGTGAGTGTGTATGTGTGTGTGCAAGCGTGTGTGCGTGTGAGTGCGCTTGCCTCTCTGTGTGAGTGTGTGTGTGCGAGTGAGTGTGTGTGTGTGCGAGTGAGTGTGCGTGTGAGTCCACATGCCTCTCCGTGTGAGCGTGAGTGTGTGTGTGTGTGTGCGAGTGAGTGTGTGCGAGTGCGCTTGCCTCTCCGTGTGAGCGGGTGCAGCGATGGCCTTGCCGTTGTCCTGGCGCTTGTGCGCCGCCGCGTTGGAGGCGACGACGCGCTCGCCCTCCGACTTGAGCTTGTCCACAAACGAGTCCACCTCCTTGCCCTTGCTGCCCAGCTTCATCGCCTTGCCGCTCGAGCGACTGCGGCAACAACAACAACAACCACAACAACCGCGTCACCCACCACCCAACAACCACAACAACCCAACAACCAAACGTGGAGGGGGAAACAAACCGAAAGACCCGGAGAAAAATCCACACCAGCACGGGAGAGAGAGAGGGAGACGCAAACTCCAAATATACAGCAGCAGGCGTCAGGGTCGCGATCGAACCACGACCTCCTGTAGACCAGGCGAGGTAGTTAACATCTCCTAGCCACCGTGATGATGATGAGAGAGACACGCAAACTCCAAATATACAGCAGCAGCAGGCGTCAGGGTCGCGATCGAACCACGACCACCCGCATACCGAACGAGGTAGTTAACATCTCCTAGCCACTGTGGGTTCGGACCCACGACCTCCTGTAGACCAGGTGAGGTAGTTAACATCTCCTAGCCACCGTGATGATGATGATGAGAGACGTAAACTACAAATATACAGCAGCAGGCGTCAGGCTCGGGATCGAACCCACGGGATCGAACCCACGGGATCGAACCCACGGGATCGAACCCACGGGATCGAACCCGCGGGATCGAACCCGCGGGATCGAACCCGCGGGATCGAACCCACGGGATCGAACCCACGGGATCGAATCCACTAACCACCACACACGGGCGAGGTAGTCAACATCTCTGCGCGTTCACCTGGCCGCCACGGAGGTCCCCTGGGCTTGTCGTTGTCGTCGAGCGCCGAGCCCCCAGCACGGGGAGGAGGAGGTGGGCCCCCCCCACGCCGCCCCCATGCCGCCCCCCCGCCGCCGAAACCCCGAAGGCCGGGCCTTCTTGCCCGTGCGCTCCGCGTCGCGGCGCACAGCCTGCAGCTCCTTGGCGCGTTTCTTCATCTCGGCGCGAGCCTCCCGCTCCTGGGTCTGTGCGGTGGTGGGGGGGGGGTGAGGGGGGTGACAGGGTGAGCATGAATGAGTGCGTGTATGTGTGTATGGGTGGGTTGGTGAGTGTGTGGGTGGGTGGGTTGGTGAGTGTGTGGGTGGGTTAGTGAGTGTATGAGTGAGTGAGTGTATGGGTGGGTTGGTGAGTGTATGGGTGGGTTGGTGAGTGTATGGGTGGGTTGGTGAGTGTATGGGTGGGTTGGTGAGTATATGGTGGGTTGGTGAGTGTATGGCGAGTGTGTGGGTGGGTGGGTTGGTGAGTGTATGGGTGGGTTGGTGAGTGTATGGGTGGGTTGGTGAGTGTATGGGTGGGTTGGTGCGTGTATGGGTGGGTTGGTGAGTGTATGGGTGGGTTGGTGCGTGTGTGTGTTGGTGAGTGTATGGGTGAGTGTGAGTGTGGGTTGGTGAGTGTGTTGGTGAGTGTGTGTATGGGTTGGTGAGTGTATGGCGAGTGTGTGGGTGGGTTGGTGAGTGTATGGGTGTGTGTGCGTGTGGGTTGGTGAGTGTCTGGGTGGGTTGGTGAGTGTATGGGTGGGTTGGTGCGTGTGTGTGTTGGTGAGTGTATGGGTTGGTGAGTGTATGGGTTGGTGAGTGTATGGGTTGGTGAGTGTGTGTATGGGTGAGTGTGTGTGTGGGTGAGTGTGTGGGTGGGTTGGTGAGTGTGTGTGTCTGTGCGTGTATGGGTTGGTGAGTGTATGGGTGAGTGTGTGTGTGTTGGTGAGTGTGTGTGTGGGTTGGTGAGTGTATGAGTGGGTTGGTGTGTGTATGGGTGAGTGTGTGTGTGTGNCTGGGTGGGTTGGTGAGTGTATGGGTTGGTGAGTGTGTGGGTGGTTGGTGAGTGTATGATGTGTGTGTGGGTTGGTGAGTGTATGGGCTGGTGCTGTGTGTGTTGGTGAGTGTGTGTGTTGGTGAGTGTATGAGTGGGTTGGTGAGTGTATGGGTGAGTGTGTGTATGGGTTCGTGTGTGTATGGGTTGGTGTGTGTGGGTGGGCTGGTGTGTGTATGGCTGGTGAGTGAGTGTATGGGTGAGGTGTGTGTATGGGTTGGTGTGTGTGGGTGGGCTGGTGTGTGTATGGGCTGGTGATGAGTGTATGGGTGAGAGTGTGTGTGTGGGTGAGTGTGTGGGTGGGCTGGTGCGTGACCGCGCGCACGAGCGTCTCTGACCTCCCGCACGGCACGGAACACCTTCTCCTCGTGCGAGTCCATCTCTGTGAAGGTGCGGATCTGCGCCAGGTTGACGTTCTCGCGGTAGCCAGCGCCACGATCTCGTCGAAGGCGAAGATCAGCTCGAAGCAGCGCTCAGCAATCTCGCTCTCCTCCAGCACCTTGCAGTACTCGGGACCTGGGAG
This sequence comes from Lethenteron camtschaticum, assembly GCA_018977245.1. NCBI lineage: Eukaryota > Metazoa > Chordata > Hyperoartia > Petromyzontiformes > Petromyzontidae > Lethenteron > Lethenteron camtschaticum. The sequence continues at coordinate 2,341 of WFAB01003328.1, read as the reverse complement.
TGGACACACACACACAGATACACACAGATACACAGACACACAGACACACACAGACACATACACACAGACGCNCACAAAGACACACACAGACACNCACAGCACACACACACACACACAAACAACACACACACACACACACACAACACACACACACACACACACAACACACACACAGACACAATCTCACTCTCCTCCACACCCAGACTCGGNCACCTGGGAGTGACACGCACAAAGACACACACAGACACACACAGATACACACACAAATACACACACACACAGACATACACACAGACACACACAGATACACACACAAATACACACACACTCAATCTCACTCTCCTCCANCACCCAGNACTCGCACCTGGACGGACACGCACACAGACGCACACACAGACACACACACACACACAGATCNCACACAGACACACACAGACACACACACACACACNGACNCACACAGTTACACAGATCACACATAGACACACACAGACACACACAGTCACACACACACACACAGACNCACACAGACACACACAGACACACACAGACACACACNGACACACACAGACACACACACACACACACACACACAGTACAACACACACAGNTCNCACACACACACAGACACAGACACACACACACAGATCACACACACACACACCACACAGACACACACAGAGATACACACAGACACACACACACACAGACACACAGACAACAGNTCACACAGACACACATACACACNGACACACACACACAGAGNTCACACAGACACACACACACACATACACACAGACGCACACAAACACACACACAGACGCACACAAACACACACACAGACACACACACTACACACAGACACACACACAGACACAGACACACACACACAGATACACACAGATACAGNTCACACAGACACACAGACACACACATGACACACACACTACACACAGGCACACAAATCACACACAGACACACACACACACACGCAGACACACATACAGGCACACACAGACACAATCTCACTCTCCTCCAGCACTCAGTCACTCGGGCACCTGGNAGTGGACACGCACAAAGACACGCACAGACACACACTCACACACAGACACACCACACATCAGACACAGATACACACACAGACACACACACACACACNGATCACACACACACACACACNGATACAGACACACACACAGACAGATCACACACACAGATCACACACAGACACAGATACAAAAACACAGACACCCCCCCCCCTCCCACCCACCCCCACCCACCCACCCCACCCCACCCACCCCCACCCCACCCCCACCCACGCACCACCCTGGAGAAGAGGCGCAGCGTCTCGAGGTCCTCCAGGATGTTCGAGTTCTTGGTGGTGACGAGCAGCACGTAGAGCTTCTCCAGCGGCTGGTACACGTAGCGGACACTGTCCGTCTCCACGAACGTGTGCTGCCGCCCGAGCCCATGAGCTTGGGGAAGGCCGACAGGAGGCCCTCGATGCGCGAGCGCGACATCTCCACAAACTGGCGCGACACGACGGCGCGGCCAGCCTTGGTGCACACAGCCGCCGCCAGAAGCACCTGCGGGGGGGGGGGGAGGAGGGTTAGGGGGGTAGCGTACAGACGCACGCACAGACGTACTGACGCACGTAGACGTACAGACGCACGTACAGACGTACTGACGCACGTAGACGTACAGACGCACGTACAGACGTACTGACGCACGTAGACGTACAGACGCACGTACAGACGTACTGACGCACGTAGACGTACAGACGCATGTACAGACGCACGCACAGACGCACGTACAGACGCACGCACAGACGCACGTACGGGCGGGCGGTGCCTACGCGGGGGGGGGGGGGGGCTTCCGAGCGTTGTGACGGTGGTGATGGGAGGTGGTGGTGGCAGCAGTGACAATGGCGGAGATGGAGGTCGTGGTCGTGTAGGTGGTGGTGGCGGTAGTGACAATGATGGTGGCGATGGTGGCGGTAGTGACAGCGATGGTGGTGACGGTGGTGATGACGGTGGTGATGACGGTGGTGGTGGCGGTGGTGATGGTGGCGGTAGTGACAGTGATGGTGGCGGCGGTGATGGTGGTGGTGGTGATGACGGTGATGGTGGTGGTGGTGATGACGGTGGTGGTGGTGATGACGGTGGTGGTGGTGGCGGTGGTGATGGTGGTGGTGGTGATGACGGTGGTGGTGGTGGTGGTGATGACGGTGGTGATGGTGGCGGCGGTGATGGTGGTGGTGGTGATGACGGTGATGGTGGTGGTGGTGATGACGGTGGTGGTGGCGGTGGTGATGACGGTGGTGGTGGTGATGACGGTGGTG
>WFAB01003327.1:0-17855 GCA_018977245.1 Lethenteron camtschaticum | reverse complement strand
TAAACTCCTTCACCACGTCCGAGACACACCGAATTGTGTGCTGGAGAAGATCAATAACCGACAACCCCTCGACGTTGAACGTGTTTACAAACCACATCGGGCGGTCACCCGTGAGTCAACCCATGTTCTATGGAGGTGGTGGGGGGAGGTGTAACCCTCATAATAATACTAAAGTATCCTTATCAGTAACATTGATGACCATTGCTATTGCATTGTTGTTACAATAACACTGGTCAACACACTTGTTCTGGCATAAGGTATTCCAACGGGTTTAAGGTAATTTTGGGGTGCTGCTGATTCCAAATCTGGCATCAGTTTTTGTCTATCACATCAAGTTTTTGAGATATCAAATATTGCATTTTCAATAAAAACTGCGGAAGAAAAATCTTAAATAGATGTGGATATCTACATAAAATGATATTTTAAACACACTGCCCTAAAATACAGCACCGTATTTTAACACTAAAGCAGTCACCGACTCGCAACAACTTGCAATCATAAGTGACAGAGTTAATTTCGGGTAAAATCAATGAAAATGGGGTATGCCGATAGCATAAAAATGAGATGTGATGGAGCAAATCTGAGATCAGATTTGGAATCGGCACCCTGAAATTAGTCTAGAACAGCTGCAAAAGTCCAGGCCAGAAAAACATGTATTTTTGTTGTTGACCAGTGTAATTATTGTATCATACTGAACGAGGTTATTGCCTGTCAGGGTGACTGCCAACCTACCATGGAAGATATCTGGGGGCATCGTGTGGTCATCTTTCACCGTCTCTCTCTCTCACGACGCCAGACACACGGCAGGACGATTTGAAAGTGGCGGTTTTATCTCAACGTCAGCACCACGGACAGCGATGTCACACCTGGTGGTGATGATTGCTTGTGTTGCCAGTCGAAACGTCGTGGGAATTGCATTGCTTATATTTTTATTATTTTGTTTCCCTTCTACGTGACTTTACCGAAAGAAACAAGAATATTATATTAAACTTTGAAAAAAGGTAAATTAAATTATTAAATTAAACTATTTAACTAAACTATCTGAGAATTGTATTTGTTTTATATTTTTATTATTTTGTTTCCCTTCTACGTGACTTTACCGAAAGAAACAAGAATATTATATTAAACTTTGAAAAAAGGTAAATTAAATTATTAAATTAAACTATTTAACTAAACTATCTGAGAATTTTTCTTCTGGTTCTTTCGGTAAAGTCACGTAGAAGGGAAGTAATAAATAATAAAAATAAATAAAACTTAATAAAATTATTACTTCCCTTCTACGTGACTTTACCGAAAGAACCAAGAAGATGAATCCCTGCAGTCACGAAAGCTTTAAATCGATATTTGTACTATGTTCATTTGTGAACATTCATATGAAATTAATGGGTGATTTCCTTCAGATGCAGGCTTCAGCGGTAGAGGGATCAGCTCTCAATCTCAAGGTCGTGAAATTCAAATCCTGATTGGGGATTGACTCAGTCCATTTTCCCTCTGGGGTTAGTAGAGTTATTCTTGGTTCTTTCGGTAAAGTCACGTAGAAGGGAAATAATGAAATAATAAAAATAAAACAAAATAAAATAATTCTCACGACGTTTCGGCCACAACGCAAGCAGCCGTCCTCAGGTGAAGAACAGGTCTGAATGTTTCATTCAGTCGCTGTCTCCCCGACAGACCTGTTCTTCACCTGAGGACGGCTGCTTGCGTTGTGGCCGAAACGTCGTGAGAATTGTATTTTATTGTGTTTTATTTTTATTATTTTATTACTTTCCTTCTACGTGACTTTACCGAAAGAACCAAGAAGATGTAGTTTAGAGTTTAGTTTTGAAAGAATCTCACGGCCTTCGCCGCATAAACCCGCGGCGTTGCTGACAAGTGTCGCTGCAAAGACATGAAACGAATCCGCGACGGAATGAATGATCGATTGTGTTAATGATCTATCGTGTTCATGATCGATTGTCAATGCGGAAGAAAGCCGATCGGCGTCAAGGGGGGAGAGGCTCAGGTGGGAGGGGGTCGGTTTGTCCATCCAGACATCACGTGACGGGGGACGCTGTTTGTCGACTTGAAAAATGTTTTATTCAAACGCCGCAGCTCGATCCGAGCTCCAACAAATAAGACGCCGGTAAATAAACACGTGACAGTTCATACGTGTTGACACAAACAAGACAGCAGTATAATAAACACGTGACAGGTCACACGTGTTCACACAAACAAGACAGCAGTATAATAAACACGTGACAGGTCACACGTGTTGACACAAACAAGACAGCAGTATAATAAACACGTGACAGTTCATACGTGTTGACACAAATAAAAGAGCAGTATAATAAACACGTGAAAGTTCATATGTGTTGGCACAAATAAAACAGCAGTATAATAAACACGTGACAGTTCATACGTGTTGACACAAATAAAAGAGCAGTATAATAAACACGTGAAAGTTCATATGTGTTGGCACAAATAAAACAGCAGTATAATAAACATGGCGCAGTTCAATCCGAGCTCGATCCGTGCTCGAACACACAGACACAGGGACAGGGGCAGACACAGGGACAGAGACAGACACAGGGACAGAGATAGACACAGGGACAGAGACAGACACAGGGACAGACACAGGGACAGACACAGGGACAGACACAGGGACAGACACAAGGACAGGTGAATTCAATTGAATGTCAAGGCTCGATCCGTGTTCGATCTGAGCTCAAACACAAAAGACACATGGTGATGATGGTGGTGATGGTGATGATGGTGGTGATGGTGATGACGGTGGTGGTGATGATGATGGTGGTGACGATGGTGGTGGTGGTGGTGATGATGATGGTGGTGACGATGGTGGTGGTGGTGGTGATGATGATGGTGGTGATGATGGTGATGATGATGATGGTGATGACGATGGTTGTGATGTTGATGACGGTGGTGGTGATGATGATGGTGGTGGTGATGGTGTTGGTGATGATGATGGTGGTGATGGTGGTGGTGATGATGATGGTGGTGGTGATGATGGTTGTGATGTTGATGACGGTGGTGGTGATGATGGTGGTGGTGATGATGGTGGTGGTGATGACGATGGTGGTGATGATGATGGTGATGACGATGGTTGTGATGTTGATGACGGTGGTGGTGATGATGGTGATGGTGGTGATGGTGATGATGATGACGTTGACGATGGTGGTTGAGGCCCCGACAGGCCGTCGGCACCACCGCCACCTCGTCACCGGCCGTACAACTCGGCCAGCGGCTGCGCTGCGCGGGGCTCTGGACAGCAGCAGCAGCAGCGCACGGTCAGCGTCCACGCTCGCGACAAAGCCGCCTCTCCTCCTCCTGCTCGTAATCTCTCCTCTTGCGACTCTTTGGAGCAAGCGTAGAGAATCGCCCAAATAGAGAGGACGACGAAGAGGGGGAGGACGATGATGGCGAACCACGGCAGCCCACGTGCTGACAACTCTGCTTTCTCCGCTCTCCTGCGAGTGGAGAGAAAGAGAGCGAGAGAGCGAGCGAGTGAGAGAGAAAGTGAGAGAGAGAGAGAGTGAGTGAGTGAGCGAGAGAGTGGAGAGAGTGGAGAGAGAGAGTGAGTGAGCGAGAAAGCGAGCGAGAGAGAGAGTGAGTGAGCGAGAGAGAGAGTGAGCGAGAGAGTGAGTGAGTGAGCGAGAGAGTGAGCGAGAGAGAGTGAGAGAGTGAGCGAGCGAGCGAGAGAGCGAGAGAGTGAGAGAGCGAGAGAGTGAGCGAGAGAGAGAGCGAGAGAGTGAGAGAGTGAGCGAGTGAGAGAGCGAGAGAGTGAGCGAGAGAGAGAGCGAGAGAGTGAGAGAGTGAGCGAGAGAGAGAGCGAGAGAGTGAGAGAGTGAGCGAGTGAGAGAGCGAGAGAGTGAGCGAGAGAGAGAGCGAGAGAGTGAGAGAGTGAGCGAGAGAGAGAGCGAGAGAGTGAGAGAGCAAGAAAGAGTGAGTGAGAGAGAGAGTGAGTGAGAGAGTGAGCGAGTGAGAGAGCGAGTGAGTGAGTGAGCGAGAGAGCGAGCGAGAGAGTGAGTGAGTGAGCGAGTGAGTGAGCGAGTGAGTGAGTGAGCGAGAGAGTGAGAGAGTGAGTGAGTGAGTGAGCGAGTGAGAGAGCAAGAGAGAGTGAGTGAGAGAGCGAGCGAGAGAGTGAGTGAGTGAGCGAGTGAGTGAGCGAGAGAGTGAGCGAGAGAGTGAGTGAGCGGAGAGAGAGTGAGTGAGTGAGCGAGAGAGTGAGCGAGAGAGTGAGCGAGAGAGTGAGCGAGAGAGAGTGAGTGAGCGAGAGAGTGAGCGAGAGAGTGAGCGAGAGAGTGAGGAGGAGTGAGCGAGAGAGTGAGCGAGAAAGTGAGCGAGTGAGTGAGCAAGAGAGCGAGTGAGTGAGCGAGTGAGTGAGCGAGTGAGCGAGCGAGAGAGTGAGCGAGAGAGTGAGCGAGTGAGCGAGTGAGTGAGCGAGAGCGCGAGTGAGAGAGCGAGAGAATGAGCGAGTGAGCGAGAGAGCGAGCGAGTGAGCGAGCGAGAGAGTGAGCGAGCGAGAGAGCGAGTGAGTGAGCGAGAGAGTGAGCGAGCGAGCGAGAGAGCGAGTGAGTGAGCGAGAGAGAGAGCGAGTGAGTGAGTGAGTGAGAGAGTGACCTTCCGCAGCGACCTTGACGGGCCGCGACCTCCCCAGGCCCGTGGACACGGAGGGTGACGGTGGCGGTGGCGGTGACGATGGTGACGGTGACGACGCGGCCTGCGGGAGGGACGCACAGCGCCGGGAAGGCGGCCGGCGTCAGGCCCGGCGCTCTCCCCCCCTAAGCCCCCCCCCCCCCAGCCCCCCCCCCACCTCTAGGCTCGCATAAACTTCCCTCGCCGGACGTCAAACACCATCGGTCTCACTCGCTCCGCTCCCCTGTCACCCTCCTCAGCGCACCCCCCCCCATCAATCCGATCGTCTGACTGTCACCACACACACGTACACTCACCAACACACACACACACACACCACTAAGTGGCGGTGACGTCACTACGGCGCTTGTGCCAGGCTACGTGCACGTTGAGGCCAGGCCAAGTGTCGAATGCCCACAGCAGAGGTCGCAACCGGGTACCCGATACCCGTACCCGGCTGGGTACAGGTACAGGTAGGCCGTGAGTCACTGGTGAGTCACCGTTTGTGACTCATTTCGGGTAGGTCACGAGGCAGACCCGGCAGGTGCCACGGGTCGACTGAGATGACCTGTAGCCCCCTAACCATGCAACACACACTCCAAATATAAACACACAACATCCACTCGTCTCAGTCTCATCTTCGTAAATGTCACCGTCACCACCACCGCCACCGCCACCACCGCCACCGTCACCGCCACCGCCACCACCGCCACCACCGTCACCGCCACCGTCACCGCCACCGTCACCGCCACCGTCACCACCGTCACCGCCACCACCACCACCGTCACCGCCACCGTCACCGCCACCGTCACCGCCACCGTCACCGCCACCGTCACCACCGCCACCACCACCTCCACCACCGCCACCGTCACCACCGTCACCGCCACCACCACCGTCACCGCCACCACCACCGTCACCACCGCCGTCACCGTCACCACCACCGTCACCACCACCGCCACCACCACCGTCACCGTCACCACCACCACCACCGTCACCACCACCACCACCGTCACCGTCACCGCCACCACCACCGTCACCACCGCCACCACCACCGTCACCGTCACCACCACCACCGTCACCACCGCCACCACCACCATCACCACCACCACCACCACCACCGTCACCACCACCGCCACCGTCACCGCCACCACCACCGCCACCACCACCGTCACCGTCACCACCACCACCGTCACCGTCACCACCGCCACCACCACCACCACCGTCACCGCCACCACCACCGTCACCACCGCCACCACCGTCACCACCACCACCGTCACCGTCACCACCGTCACCACCACCACCACCGTCACCGCCACCACCACCGTCACCACCGCCACCACCACCGTCACCGTCACCACCACCACCACCGTCACCACCACCACCACCGTCACCATCACCACCACCACCGTCACCACCGTCACCGTCACCGCCACCACCACCGTCACCACCGCCACCACCACCGTCACCACCACCACCACCGTCACCACCGCCACCACCACCGTCACCGTCACCACCACCACCACCGTCACCGCCACCACCACCGTCACCACCGCCACCACCACCGTCACCGTCACCACCACCACCACCGTCACCACCACCACCACCGTCACCATCACCACCACCACCGTCACCACCGTCACCGTCACCGCCACCACCACCGTCACCACCGCCACCACCACCGTCACCACCACCACCACCGTCACCACCGCCACCACCACCGTCACCGTCACCACCACCACCACCGTCACCACCACCACCACCACCGTCACTACCACCACCACCACCGTCACCGTCACCACCACCACCACCACCACCGTCACCACCACCACCACCACCAGACCTTGTCTCCCCCGTGCGAGCCATGTTTACTACAGGTACTAATTAGAGGCTGAGTAGACCTAGGGGAGGCCCAGGAGCGGTTCAGATAATCGCTACCGCTGCTGTTGGCTGCGAGCGGGAATCCAACTCGGGCGGTGGGGGCGGTGGGGTCACGGTGGGGTCACGGTGGAGTCACGTGGGGTCACGGTGGGGGTGGAGGGGTTGGTGGGGGTGGTGGGGGGGTCATGGTGGGGTGATGGTGACACTGACGGGGTATGATAATTGATTTTTTTACCCTTCTATTTTGCAACAAAACTGACATCTTTTTTTTACGAGGAGTCATGTTTGCATAGACCACGATACCTGCGGTCATAATGCAAACAAAAGACACAACTCTGATAATGTATGCACTGTCCTTGAAGTTGATTGGTCCACACCCGAGACAGCTTTCCTTAGAGCCAAGTCTCACATGGGTTGGACCAGATGACGCCAAAAGGCGCACAACTCAAAGACAATGCACCGTCAGAGTATGAGAGCTCGGGGTGAAGCATTTACACCATTGGAACCTCAAAAACATGATAATTATTTTTAAATCCTTTATATTAAGTTCACTTGCTTGCTTGCTTACGACCGTGCCAATCTTTCGGTGGTTTTTTAACCCACTTCCCGTGATCTAATCGAGCTGACATTTTGCACACAGACTCGTTGTGCGAGACAAAATTTTTTTCCAAAATTTTACACTTTTTAGGAAAAAATAAATTATATTTAATTACCAATTGCTTAATGGTGGCAGGCAATCATCTGACCCATAGGTGGCAGCCATCTCAAGCCAGAGGACGAGAGGACTCTAGCCGCCACGCATATAAAGGATTTATAGTGAAAAACTTTGTTTTTACGGGTTAATTTTTAATGACTAGTTTTAGTTCATTTTCGGGGGTGGAGGGGGTGGGGGGGGGGTGGGGGGGTGGAGGGGGTGGGGGGGTGGAGGGGGTGGAGGGAGTGGGGGGGTGGAGAGGGTGGAGGGGGTGGGGGGTGGAGGGGGTGGAGGGGGTGGGGGGGTGGAGGAAGTGGAGGGAGTGGGGGGGTGGAGGGGGTGGGGGGTGGAGGGGTGGGGGGGGTGGAGGGGGGTGGGGGGTGGAGGGGGTGGAGGGGTGGGGGGGGTGGAGGGGGTGGAGGGAGTGGGGGGGTGGAGGGGGTGGGGGGGTGGGGGGGGGGGGGTGGAGGGGGTGGGGGGGTGGAGGGGGTGGAGGGGGTGGGGGGGGTGGGGGGTGGAGGGGGTGGGGGGGTGGAGGGGGTGGAGGGGTGGGGGGGGTGGAGGGGGTGGGGGGGGGGGGTGGAGGGGTGGAGGGGGTGGGGGGGGGGGGTGGAGGGAGTGGGGGGGAGGGGGTGGAGGGGGGGGCGGTGGGGGGGTCACGGTGGGGGTGATGGTGACACTGACGAGGCATGATAATAATACTTGTTTTACCCTTCTATCTGCCAACAAGACCGACACCGTTACCTGACGGGGCACTGCTGCCCACCTGTGAGAGCCTCTCCCGGCGCACGACGACAACAACAACAACAACGACAACAACAACAACGAGGAGGAGGAGGACGAGGAGCGTCTCACCTGCACGACGGCGCCCGCCGGGAGCCGCGTCGTCGCCACGACGGTGGAGCTGGGCTCCCCGTGGTGGTGCGCGTCTGGCGGGGAGGAGACACGTGCCCACTCACTCCGGGCCAAGCGGCGACGTTTGCTCGCAATCACAACAACAACGACAACAACAACAACAACGACAACGACAACAACAACAACGACAACAACAACGACGACAAGAATCTTCTTGGTTCTTTCGGTAAAGTCACGTAGAAGGGAAGTAATAAAATAATAAAAATAAAACATAATAAAATAAAATTCTCATGACGTTTCGGCCACAACCTGAGGACGGCTGCTTGCGTTGTGGCCGAAACGTCGTGAGAATTGTATTTTATTTAGTTTTATTTTTATTATTTTATTATTTCCCTTCTACGTGACTTTACCGAAAGAACCAAAGAAGATGAATCCCTGCTGCAGTCACGAAAGAAGCTTTACACCGAAAAAGACGACAAGAAGAATCACGCGAATGCACGACGCGCCGTTCCCGTCCCGGGAGAGTCGGCATCTTAAAGAAATCCGCTCGACAAACTCCGAGACGGTCGCTCTCCTTCGTAGCGTCTCCAACTCCTCCTCCCCACAAAGTCTCCCTCCCTCCCTCCCCTCCCTCCCTCCCTCCCTCCCCTCCCTCCCTCCCCTCCCTCCCTCCCTCCCTCCCTCCCCCTCCCTCCCTCCCTCTTGACCCTCCCTTCCCTCCCCTCCCTCCGCTCCCTCCCTCTTGACCCTCCCCTCCCTCCCCTCCCTCCCTCCCTCCCTCCCCCCGTCACCCCCCCCCCCCGCCGCTCACAGTGCACCAGGAGGTCGACGCTGCCGCTGAGACGGCCATGAACCCCGTTGCCGCTACGGACGCGACAGCCGTAGGTGCCGCTGTGGCCGCGGGTGACGGCGGGCAGGGTGAGCGCGTCCCCCGCGGTCGCCTGGCCGTAGTCCACCCGCGTCGGGGAGCTCTGACGGGCGGGGGAGCGGGGGAGCATCATCGTCGTTGTCATCATCATCATCGCCATCGTCGTTTTCATCATCATCATCGCCATCATCGCCATCGTCGCCATCGTCGTCATCATCGTCATCGTCATCATCATCATCGTCATCATCGTCATCATCGTCATCATCATCGTCGTCATCATCGTCATCATCGTCGTCATCATCATCATCGTCGTCGTCATCATCGTCATCGTCATCATCATCGTTTCATCATCGTCATCATCTCATCGTCATCATCGTCATCATCGTCATCATCATCGTCATCGTCGTCGTCATCATCGTCATCATCATCGTCATCATCGTCATCATCATCGTCATCATCGTCATCATCGTCATCATCATCGTCATCGTCGTCGTCATCATCGTCATCATCATCGTCATCATCATCGTCGTTATCGTCATCATCGTCATCATCGTCATCATCATCATCATCATCGTCGTCATCGTCATCATCATCGCCGCCTCCTCACCCTGTAGAAGTCGACCTCGGGAGGGGGGAATCCATCAGCACGGCACCTCAGCACGACCGTGTCGCCCTCCATCACGGCCGCGCGTGGAGACTCCAGGATGAGGGCCACCCTCCTGGGTGGATCTACACATCCCCACCGCCCGCAGACATTCACCGTGCCACTCGTCATCGTAAATCATCATCATCAATAACAATGCCACTCGTCATCGTAAATCATCATCATCATCATCAATAACAATGTCACTCGTCATCGTAAATCATCATCATCATCATCAATAACAATGCCACTCGCCATCATAAATCATCGTCATCATCATCAATAACAATGCCACTCGCCATCGATAACAATCATCATCATCGTCGTCAATTACCGCTGAGGCTCAAAAGAAAGCCGTCCCTTGGTGTGGACCAATCAGTTTCAAGGACAATGTCAATATATTACAATATATTACAATATATTGTAATATATTGACATTGTCCTTGAAACTGATGGCAGATTACTGCTGGTCCTTGATGAGCGATTCCACAAGCTGTACATCGGAGATCGTCAAAGAAGAGGTCATTGATGCAGATGCAGCATCACTATTTTGAATGACCTTTCAGTGCATATTTTTCTTATCTTCACAATTAAATTCTTACACGGTAATATGCATTCACTCACATTAACATGCAGTCACTCACACAACTTTGTGCTACGGCTCATTAAATGTTTGTTTCATTATTATTGTATATTGTATCTTATTCTTGTATGGATGTCTCTTTAGCTATTCGTATATGAGCATAAATTTGCAGTTTTTTAATGAAAATGCAATATTTGATATCTCAATAACCTGATGTGATAGACAAAAACTGATGCCAGATTTGGAATCAGCACCCCAAAATTAAACTTTTCGAATACCTTATGCCAGACAAAGTGTGTTGACCAGTGTTATCACAGAGTGTGTTTTGTTTACATTTTGACTGCAAGCATTGTGGTGGATGCAGTTACACGAATCCTCGTAGAAAGGTTTCAGTCTTGTTGCCAGAAAAAAAGTGGAAAAACCCCCTTTTAGTAATACATTTTGGTACTGGCAAAGAAGGTCTAATGATGTCTTTTTGTTGTGCAAGTGTAGCGACTTCTGGAATCCGGTCTTTTATTCAACTTGCATTACAGCTTTCCTTCACACTGCTGACAGGCAGCATGAGAGGGACAGATAGAGAGACACACAGCCACGTGGCAGCCTGGACCACGTGGCAGCCTGGACCACGTGGCAGCCTGGACCACGTGGTACAGCCTGGACCACGTGGTACAGCCTGGACCACGTGGTACAGCCTGGACCACGTGGCAACCCGGAGCCCCGCTCCCGCGTGGCCCCCTTCCTCCGTTCGTTCCCGTTCTGACCACGTGCCGTTCCTCTCCCCCCCTATTTAATACCCGGGTCACGTGGTACGTTTCCACCAATCCTGGTTAGCCTCCGTGGAATATTCCAGGCTCCCTCGTAGGCTCCCGGAACCACGCCCCTGACTCGTCTCCCCATTGGCTGAGGCCAAAGCCAGCAGAACCAATCATCTCCTTACAGCTGTCACCTTAAATTTCGATTTAAAGCTTTCGTGACTGCAGGGATTCATCTTCTCGGTTCTTTCGGTAAAGTCATCACGTAGAAGGGAAATAATAAAATAATAAAAATAAAACATAATAAATAATTCTCACGACGTTTCGGCCACAACACAAGCAGCCGTCCTCAGGTGAAGAACAGGTCTGTCGGGGAGACAGCGTCTGAAGCAGACAGACCTGTTCTCCACCTGAGGACGGCTGCTTGCGTTGTGGCCGAAACGTCGTGAGAATTATTTTATTGTGTTTTATTTTTATTATTTTATTATTTCCCTTCTACGTGGCGACTTTACCGAAAGAACCGAGAAGCTGTCACCTTGCCATCACGTCAGGGCCACGCCCCCAGGCTCCCCCCATTGGCTGTGGACCAGGACCGGCAGAACCAATCGTCGTGACGAGTTGTAATACGTCAGCAACCCGGATCCATCCTCACGTGACACGTGTCACGCACATCCGTCTGCTGTGTACGCCTGCTGTGTCTGCTGTGTACGCCTGTTGTGTCTGCTGTGTACGCCTGTTGTGTCTGCTGTGTACGCCTGTTGTGTCTGCTGTGTACGCCTGTTGTGTCTGGTGTGTACGTCTGTTGTGTCTGCTGTGTACGCCTGTTGTGTCTGTTGTGTACGCCTGTTGTGCCTGCTGTGTACGCCTGTTGTGTCTGCTGTGTACGCCTGTTGTGTCTGTTGTGTTTTGCCTGTTGTGCCTGCTGTGTACGCCTGTTGTGTCTGCTGTGTACGCCTGTTGTGTCTGCTGTGTACGCCTGTTGTGCCTGCTGTGTACATCTGTTGTGTCTGCTGTGTACGCCTGTTGTGCCTGCTGTGTACGCCTGTTGTGTCTGCTGTGTCTGCCTGCTGTGTCTGTTGTGTACGCCTGTTGTGTCTGCTGTGTCTGCCTGCTGTGTCTGTTGTGTACGCCTGTTGTGTCTGCTGTGTACGCCTGTTGTGTCTGCTGTGTACGCCTGTTGTGCCTGCTGTGTACGCCTGTTGTGTCTGCTGTGTCTGCCTGCTGTGTCTGTTGTGTACGCCTGTTGTGTCTGCTGTGTCTGCCTGCTGTGTCTGTTGTGTACGCCTATTGTGTCTGCTGTGTCCCGCCCGTACTCACAATGCACCGTCACGTAGATCGTCTCCGAGGCAACGGCCTCGCTCCTGCCGCCCGGCACGGTGTAGTTGACCACGCAGCGGTACCCGGCTCCCACGTCCCACCTCTGCAGCTGGTAGCTCAGGGCGGACGTCACGGCGAAGGTGCCGTCGGACTCCGTCGCCACCGTCCCCGTCACTTTCACGTCTAGCGGCGCACGCACACAGACAAAGGTCCCCCGCGTGGCCTTAACAGGCTGTAGGGGCAAGTGCTGTTGGCGAGTGGCAGCCCGTCACGGTGGCACACCACGCCCTGCCAGCTTTGTCTCAGCAGTGGCGATGTTTACTCCCTGCACCACGTAGCAGTGTACACTACACTATACACTACACTATACACTACACTATACACTACACTACACTATACACTAAACTACTATACACTACACTATACACTACACTATACACTACACTATACACTAAACTATACACTAAACTACCATACACTACACTATACACGACACTATCGCAGACATATTCACCAACAGATACATTCACCAGCAGATACATTCACCAGCAGATACATTCACCAACAGATACATTCACCAACAGATACATTCACCAGCAGATACATTCACCGGCAGATCCACATACCAGGTGATGGCCACAGGGGCAGAGAATCCTTGTACCACGTGACGAGGGGCTCTGGGTAAGCGTTGCGCACGTAACATTCACCGATCTGCAAGAGAGGGAAACAGACCAACACACGCAACAAAGATCCCCCGTGTAGCCTTAACAGACCGTAGGGGCAAGTGCTGTTAGCAAGTAGCACCTATGAAGGCCGGAACGGCACACGAGGGGGTGGGTGGCCAGCACCACGCCCGGCCGCCTTTGTCTCCCCAGTGGCGATGTTTTTACGCACTGCACCAGGTATTTATTTGAGGCTGAGTCGACCTAGGGGAGGCACAGAACCGGTTAGCGCGTCGCGCCACGAAACCTAGCGACCCAAGTTCGATTCCCACTCACGGCCAACATCAGTGACGATTATCTGAACCGGTTCTGAGCCTCCCCTAGGTTGACTCAGCCTCAAAGGAATACCTGGTGCGATGTGTACACATCGCCACTAGGGAGACAAATGCAGCCGGGTGTGGTACACTACTATAATATACACTAATATACTATACACCACTCTACTATAAAATAATATACTATACACTACTACACTATACACTACTATACTACACACTACACTATACAGTACACTACTATACTACACACTACACTATACACTACTATACACTAATATACTACACTACTCTACTATACACTACTATACAGTGCACTACTATACAACTACTATACTATACACTACACTATACACTACACTATACACTACACTACTATACACTACACTACTATACACTACTATACACTACACTACTATACACTACACTACTATACACTACACTATACACTACACTATACACTACACTATACACTACACTACTATATACGAACCCACGACCTCCTGTGCACCAGGCGAGGTAGTCAACATCTCCAAACTAAAACTAAACCACGTTAGATTCACGAATCGGTGGCGTCTACAGCACCGCCGTTAAGGTAACAAAACCACCCCTAGGTGACCGTTAGGCAGAGGTCGCAAACGGGTTTTGATTCCTTACCCCTCGTACTCGTACCCGTACCCGGCCGCACCAGGGTCGCAAACGGGTACCCGTACCCGGCCGTACCCGGCCGTACCCGTACCCTACCCGTACCCGGCCGGGTATCGGGTAGGGTACGGGTATCGGGTACCTGATTGCGACCTCTGGGATGAAGCCATGTTGCAGGCGCGGGTGGGTTGATTCTAGAAACTTGAATTGTGAGAAGAGACAAGACGTTGGGAAATGAGTGGCAAACGGTGACTCACCAGTGACTCACGGTCTACCCGTACCCGTACCCGGCCGCACCAGGGTCGCAAACGGCTACCCGTACCCGGCCGGGTACGGGTAGCCGGGTATGGGGTAGGGTACGAGTATCGGGTACGGGTAGCCGGGTATCGGGTAGGGTACGGGTATCGGGTAGGGTACGGGTATGGGGTAGGGTACGGGTATGGGGTAGGGTACGGGTATCGAGTAGGGTGCGGGTATCGGGTAGGGTACGGTATCGGGTATGGGTAGGGTACGGGTATCGGGTAGGGTACAGGTATCGGGTACGGGTAGCCGGGTATGGGGTAGGGTACGGGTATGGGGTACCCGGTTGCGACCTCTGCCGCCAGGAGACGGAGCGCCAGGCCGGAGTGTGAACTAGAAGAATGTCCCCGCAGGCCGCGGGCTGCTCACCTTGTGGTGGTGCTGCGGCTTGAGCAGCACGGGCCTCTGGCTCGCCGCCACGGCCACCGTGGGGGCCGCTGGGAGGGACACGGGGGGGAGGGGGAGGGGGCCACACGGGGGGAGGGGGACACACGGGGGTGGGGGGAGGGGGGGAGGGGGGAGGGGGACACACGGGGGGTGGGCCGTTACGTGCTGGCGAGTCCAACTTGACTCCGAAACGTCGTGTGGTAGTGTGTAGTGTATAGTGTATAATAGTGCAGTGTATATTAGTGTATAGTGTAGTGTATAGTAGTGTATAGTGCTGTGACAGTTCCACCTGAAGACGGAGTCTTGTGTTGCCTCCGAAACGTCGTGATTTTTATTTTATTTTACTTTTATTAATTTTAATTTTTTACCCACGCGACTTTACCGAACAAAAACCACCTAAGAGTACGGTAGCAAGTGGCCCCCCCGTGGCGCTCGCTTACAAAACACCCGCACGCTTGCGGTGGCTTCGGCCACGCCGGCGCGCCCCGCCAGCGCCTGGCAGACGAAGTGGCGCTCGTCAGCGGTCTCCGTCGCGTTCAGCGCCAGCGCGGAGTCGCTGCGCCGAGCGTCGATGCGGCTCTCGTAGCCAGTGCCCACGTCCGCCACGAAGAGTCGCGCGTCGCGGTACGAGATCCTCGTTCGCGAAGATTGTGAAATCTGTGCCGGGGGGGGGGTTGGAGTCTATGGGCAGCAGTGTTGAGTCTTGAGTCTATGGGCAATGTTGAGTCTATGGGCAATGTTGAGTCTATGGGCAGCAGTGTTGAGTCTATGGGCAGCAGTGTTGAGTCTTGAGTCTATGGGTGGCAGTGTTGAGTCTATGGGTAGTGTTGAGTCTATGGGTGGCAGTGTTGAATCTATAGTGCAGTGTTGAGTCTATGGGTGGCAGTGTTGAGTCTATGGGTAACAGTGTTGAGTCTATGGGTAGCAGTGTTGAGTCTATGGGCAGTGTTGAGTCTATGGGTAGTGTTGAGTCTATGGGTAGCAGTGTTGAGTCTATGGGTAGTGTTGAGTCTATGGTGCAGTGTTGAGTCTATGGTGCAGTGTTGAGTCTATGGTGCAGTGTTGAGTCTATGGGCAGTGTTGAGTCTATGGTGCAGTGTTGAGTCTATGGGCAGTGTTGAGTCTATGGTGCAGTGTTGAGTCTATGGGTAGCAGTGTTGAGTCTATGGGTGGCAGTGTTGAGTCTATGGGTAGCAGTGTTGAGTCTATGGGTAGTGTTGAGTCTATGGTGCCAGTGTTGAGTCTATGGGTGCAGTGTTGAGTCTATGGTGCAGTGTTGAGTCTTGGGCAGTGTTGAGTCTATGGTGCAGTGCTGAGTCTATGGTGCAGTGTTGAGTCTATGGTTCAGTGATGAGTCTATGGGTAGTGTGAGTCTGTGTAACAGTGCTGAGTCTATGGGTGACAGTGCTGAGTCTATGTGTAACAGTGTTGAGTCTCTGGGCAGGGCATACGACGTACGTATCCGAGCGTGACAAGCGGCCGGTGTGCGTGTGGGTGGGGGGTGGGGGTGGCGCTACTCACGATGAACCACTGGGTGACCACCTCCTCTCGCACGGAGCTGGTGACCGTGCAGGGGATCACCAGCGGACTTCCCAGCTCCACCTCCACCAGCGGGGTCACCGCCACGGAGATCGCCGCTTCGACGCCTGCGGCGATGATGGTCATCGCACGCAAGTCACGCTGCAGACTGTGTATAGTGGTGTAGTGTATAGTAGTGTAGTGTATAGTGTAGTGTATAGTGTAGTGTATAGTAGTGTAGTGGTATAGTGTGTAGTGTATAGTGTAGTGTATAGTAGTGTATATAGTGTAGTGTATAGCGTAGTGTATAGTAGTGTAGTGTATAGCGTAGTGTATAGCGTAGTGTATAGTGTAGAGTGTAGTGTATAGTGTAGTGTATAGTAGTGTAGTGTATGTAGTGTATAGTGTAGTTTATAGTACTGTAGTGTAGAGGATAGTAGTGTAGGTGTATAATGTATTGTGCAGCAGTATATATTTGCAGAGTATGTTACTGTAGTGTATCGTAGTGTAGTGTATAGTAGTGTATAAATGTAGTGTATAGTGTAGTGTATAGTGTAGTGTATAGTGTAGTGTATAGTGTAGTAGTGTATAGTGTAGTAGTGTATAGTGTAGTGTATAGTGTAGTGTATAGTAGTGTAGTGTATAGTGTAGTGTAGTAGTGTAGTGTAAAGTAGTGTATAGTGTAGTGTATAGTGTAGTGTAAAGTAGCGTATAGTGTAGTGTATTAGTGAAGTGTATAGTGTAGTGTATAGTGTAGTGTAAAGTAGCGTATAGTGTAGTGTATTAGTGAAGTGTATAGTGTAGTGTATAGTAGTGTATAGTAGTGTAGTGTATAGTGTAGTGCAGGGGTCGGCAACCAAAATAACAAGAAGAGCCATTTCTTTCCAATTCGGTACAAAATTCAGTATTTCAAGAGCCGCAATGCATCTGAGTACATACGTACATATCGTCAAGAAGCAGCCCGCAAAGAGCCGCATGCGGCTCCGGAGCCGTAGGTTGCCGACCCCTGGTGTAGTGTATAGTGTAGTGTAGTAGTGAAGTGTAAAGTAGTGTTATAGTGTAGTGTATAGTGTAGTGTAAAGTAGTGTATAGTGTAGGTGTATAGTGTAGTGTAAAGTAGTGTATAGTGTAGTGTATAGTAGTGTGTAGTGTAGTAGTGTATAGTGTAGTGTAAACTGTAAAGTAGTGTATAGTGTAGTGTAGTAGTGAAGTGTACAGTACACGAGGCTAGATCACGACTTACACGATGGAATCCACCGTCGTGCAGGAACCGACGAAGCGTCGCCCGTCGCACTCAGCAAATCAGCACTCAGCAAATCAGCACTCAGCAAATCGCGACTCTTTTTTAAAGAAAGACTCCCCATCGTACAGCCGCCAATTCGCGTGTGTGGGGTGCCACGAATCTTCCGCGTCTACAGACGACGATTCACACGGTGAAGCCGAACCACGATCGGATAAGGGGGGGGGGGGGTGGGATACTGCTGGATGCTGCCGATGTTCACGGGGGGCGGCGTGATCATCACCTTGGAAGGAGACGGAGGCCGGAGAAACAGCAACGCGAGACATCGCCAGGCGACATGTGGCCGGGCAAGTTCTCGCTGCAGCTGCTGCCGCTGCTGCAGCTGCTGCTGCTTGCTGCTGCTGCTGCCGCTGCTGTAGCTGCTGCTGCTGCTGCTGGTACTGCTGCCGCTGCTGCAGCTGCTGTTGCTGCTACTGCTGCTGCTTGTGGAGCCGTGAATCCACCGTGCCCTTCTCCTCCCGTCGTCGATCCTGTGTCGTGTGAAAC
>WFAB01003326.1:0-17858 GCA_018977245.1 Lethenteron camtschaticum | reverse complement strand
TTGCACAGGAATTACAACCTGGGCCAGGCCAAGGCCAGTCCAGCAAGTGAGCCTCTATCGTATCAGTATCCACATTGCACAGGAATTACAACCTGGGCCAGGCCAAAGCCAATCCAGCAAGTGAGCCTCTCTAGCATTGGCATTGCACAGGAATTACAACCTGGGCCAGGCCAAGGCCAGTCCAGCAAGTGAGCCTCTATCGTATCAGTATCCACATTGCACAGGAATTACAAACTGGGCCAGGCCAAAGCCAGTCCAGCAAGTGAGCCTCTCTAGCATTGGCATTGCACAGGAATTACAAACTGGGCCAGGCCAAGGCCAGTCCAGCAAGTGAGCCTCTCTCGCATTGACATTGCACAGGAATTACAAACTGGGCCAGGCCAAGGCCAGTCCAGCAAGTGAGCCTCTCTTGCATTGGCATTGCATAGGAATTACAAACTGGGCCAGGCCAAAGCCAGTCCAGCAAGTGAGCCTCTATCGTATCAGTATCCACATTGCACAGGAATTACAAACTGGGCCAGGCCAAGGCCAGTCCAGCAAGTGAGCCTCGCTAGCATCAGTATCAGTATCCACATTGCACAGGAATTACAACCTGGGCCAAGCCAAGGCCAGTCCATCAAGTGAGCCTCTCTCGCATTGGCATTGCACAGGAATTACAAACTGGGCCAGGCCAAAGGCCAGTCCAGCAAGTGAGCCTCTCTAGCATTGGCATTGCACAGGAATTACAAACTGGGCCAGGCCAAGGCCAGTCCAGCAAGTGAGCCTCTCTAGCATTGGCATTGCACAGGAATTACAACCTGGGCCAGGCCAAGGCCAGTCCAGCCAGTGAGCCTCTCTAGCATTGGCATTGCACAGGAATTACAAACTGGGCCAGGCCGAAGCCAGTCCAGCAAGTGAGCCTCTCTAGCATTGGCATTGCACAGGAATTACAAACTGGGCCAGTCCAGCAAGTGAGCCTCTCTAGCATTGGCATTGCACAGGAATTACAACCTGGGCCAGTCCAGCAAGTGAGCCTCTCTAGCATTGGCATTGCACAGGAATTACAACCTGGGCCAGGCCGAAGCCAGTCCAGCAAGTGAGCCTCTCTAGCATTGGCATTGCACAGGAATTACAACCTGGCCAGTCCAGCAAGTGAGCCTCTCTAGCATTGGCATTGCACAGGAATTACAACCTGGGCCAAGCCAAGGCCAGTCCATCAAGTGAGCCTCTCTAGCATTGGCATTGCACAGGAATTACAAACTGGGCCAGTCCAGCAAGTGAGCCTCTCTAGCATTGGCATTGCACAGGAATTACAACCTGGGCCAGGCCAATGCCAGTCCAGCAAGTGAGCCTCTCTAGCATTGGCATTGCACAGGAATTACAACCTGGGCCAGTCCAGCAAGTGAGCCTCTCTAGCATTGGCATTGCACAGGAATTACAAACTGGGCCAGTCCAGCAAGTGAGCCTCTCTAGCATTGGCATTGCACAGGAATTACAAACTGGGCCAGGCCAAAGCCAGTCCAGCAAGTGAGCCTCTCTAGCATTAGCATTGCACAGGAATTACAAACTGGGCCAGGCCAAAGTCAGTCCAGCAAGTGAGCCTCTCTAGCATTGGCATTGCACAGGAATTACAACCTGGGCCAGGCCAATGCCAGTCCAGCAAGTGAGCCTCTCTAGCATTGGCATTGCACAGGAATTACAACCTGGGCCAGGCCAAGGCCAGTCCAGCAAGTGATCCTCTATCGTATCAGTATCCACATTGCACAGGAATTACAAACTGGGCCAGGCCAAAGCCAGTCCAGCAAGTGAGCCTCTCTCGCATTGACATTGCACAGGAATTACAAACTAGGCCAGGCCGAAGCCAGTCGAGCAAGTGAGCCTCTCTAGCATTGGCATTGCACAGGAATTACAAACTGGGCCAGTCCAGCAAGTGAGCCTCTCTAGCATTGCATTGCACAGGAATTACAACCTGGGCCAGGCCAATGCCAGTCCAGCAAGTGAGCCTCTCTAGCATTGGCATTGCACAGGAATTACAACCTGGGCCAGTCCAGCAAGTGAGCCTCTCTAGCATTGGCATTGCACAGGAATTACAACCTGGGCCAGGCCAAGGCCAGTCCAGCAAGTGAGCCTCCTATAGCATCACACTCCGCATTGTCATTGCACAGAAATTACAAACTGGGCCAGGCCAAGGCCAGTCCAGCAAGTGAGCCTCCTCCCTCCCTCCCTCCCTCCCCCGTGGCAGTGTCTGGACGCAGCAGTGCGTACGGTGACGGAGCGACGGAGGGTCCGGCGCGCGGTCCGGGCAGCGTGACCTCCAGCACGGGCGCCGTCAGCACCACCATGGGGCCCCAGGAGGGCGACGGCTCCGAGGGGGAGGGGGAGGCCGACGGGGACCTGGGCACCACCAACCGGTGATGATGGTGACGGGGTGGGGAGGTGGGGGGTGGGTGGGTGGGTGGGTGGGGGGTGGGGGGGTGATGATGGTGACGGGTCGGGGTGGGGAGATGGGGGGGTGGTGGGGGGGGACGCAGTGGGAGGGCGGGGTGGGGTGGGGGGTGATGATGGTGATGGTGACGGGGTCGGGGGGCGGGGGGGAGTGGGGGGGGTGGGGACGCAGTGGGGGGGGGTGATGATGGTGACGGGGGTGGGGGTGTGGGGGGGTGTGGGGTGGGGACGCAGTGAGGGGGGGGGGGCGCAGGAGGAAGGGGTCCAGAGGGGGGTTTTAGGGGTCAAGGTTTAAGGGGGCCGGGGTTTGGGGTTGGCGTTAATGGGACTGGGTTAGGGGGTAGTGGTTAGGGGGGTAGTGGTTAAGGTTAGGGGGTAGTGGTTAGGGTTAGGGGTAGTGGTTAGGGTTAGGGGGTAGTGGTTAGGGTTAGGGGGTAGTGGTTAGGGGTAGTGGTTAGGGTTAGGGGTAGTGGTTAGGGTTAGGGGTAGTGGTTAGGGGGTAGTGGTTAGGGTTAGGGGGTAGAGTTACCGGGAATGGCTTTGGGGTTATGGGTAGGGGTGAGTGGTAGTGTTTTGGGTTATTGAGTTAGTGGGTTAGTGGTTAGGGATACGTGTGCAACATTTGCCATTGATCTTCTTGGTTATTTCGGTAAAGTCACGTAGAATGGAAATAATAAAATAATAAAAATTAAGCATTAAATAATGATGTATTTTTATTATTTTATTATTTCTCTTCTACGTGATGACTTTACCGAAAGAACCAAGAAGATGAATCCCTGCTGCAGTCACGAAAGAAGCTTTAAATCGAAATTTTCCATTGATTGAACAACAGGAAGTCGGCTAACTTTCGAGTAAAACCGTTGACAAAAGGGGAGAAAAGCAACCATCACATTTCGTGGGTCGGGTTAGAGGTTGCAGATGGGGTTGTGTACGGCCTGCGGTATCACCGCCACCCCCCCCCCCCGTGTCTCGCGTGTCACGTGTGTCACGTGTGTCACGTATGTCACGTGTGTGTCGTGTGTCACGTGTCCGCAGGCTGCACGTGGTGAGGCTGATGCTGCTGGAGCGCCTGCTGCAGTACCTGCCCCAGGTGCACACCGTTGGGGGGGTGCGCGCCATCCCCTACATGCAGGTAGCGCTCGCACGCACATGCGCACACATGCATGTGCACACACATGCGTGTGTGCACATGCGCACACACGCATGTGCACACACGCATGTGCACACACATGCGTGTGTGCACATGCGCACACACGCATGTGCACACACGCATGTACACGACGATGATGATGATGACGACGATGACGATGATGATGATGACGATGATGACGATGATGACGATGATGACGATGATGACGACGACGACGATGATGATGACGATGATGACGACGATGACGACGACGATGACGATGATGACGACGACGATGATGATGACGATGATGACGACGACGATGACGATGATGACGACGACGATGATGACAACGGTGATGACGATGATGACGACGACGATGATGATGATGACGATGACGAGATTGACGATGATGACGACGATGACGACGACGATGACGATGATGACGACGACGACGAGATGATGACGATGATGACGACGATGCGACGACGACGATGATGACGACGACGAGATGACGACGACGACGATGACGACGACGATGATAATGACATGATGATGATGACGACGACGACGACGATGATGACACGACGACGATGATGATGACGATGATGAGCGACGATGACGACGACGACGATGATGACGACGATGATGACGACGACGACGACGACGATGACGACGACGATGATGACGACGATGATGAAGATGACAATGATGATGACGACGACGACGATGATGACGACGACGACGACGATGATGACGACGATGATAATGACGATGATGATGATGACGACGACGACGACAACGATGACGACGACGACGATGATGACGACGACGACGATGATGACAATGATGACGACGATGACGACAATGACAACGACGATGATGACGACGACGACGATGATGAGAATGACGACGCTGACGACGCCGACAATGACGATAATGACGACGATGTTGCCAGGTGATCCTGATGTTGAGCTCGGACCTGGACGGCGACGACGAGAAGGACAAGGGAGCTCTGGACAACCTCCTCACTCGCCTCGTCGCTGAGCTGGCCATCGACAAGAAGAAGGTGCCTCTCGGATCAGTCGCTGGGGGTCACGGTGGCTGGGGGTCACGGTGGCTGTGTGGGTGGGGTTCACGACGGCCGTGTGGGTGGGTGGGGTTCACGGCGGCCGTGTGGGTGGGTGGGGTTCACGATGGCCGTGTGGGTGGCTGGGGGTCACAGTGGCCGTGTCGCTGGGGGTCACGGTGGCCATGTGGGTGGGGTTCACGGCGGACGTGTGGGTGGGTGGGGTTCAAGGTGGCCGTGTGGGTGGGTGGGGTTCAAGGTGGCCGTGTGGGTGGGTGGGGTTCAAGGTGGCCGTGTGGGTGGGTGGGGTTCAAGGTGGCCGTGTGGGTGGGTGGGGTTCACGGTGGCCGTGTGGGTGGGGTTCACGGTGGCCGTGTGGGTGGGGTCACGGTGGCCGTGTGGGTGGGGGTCACGGTGGCCGTGTGGGTGGTGGGGTTCACGGCGGCCGTGTGGGTGGGGTTCACGGCGGCCGTGTGGGTGGGTGGGGTTCACAACGACCGTGTGGGTGGGTGGGGTTCACGACGGCCGTGTGGGTGGGTGGGGTTCACGGCGGCCGTGTGGGTGGGTGGGGTTCACGGCGACCGTGTGGGTGTGTATACCTCTGCGTGTGTGTGTCCGTGTGTAACTCCACGCGTGCGTGCGTGTGTCTGTGTGTGCGTCAGGACGTAGCGAAGAGGGCGGAGCGGACCCCGGCTAACGAGGTGACGCTGGTCATCATGCGTCTGCTCAGCGTCTTCATGTCGCGTACCAAAGCCTCCTCCTCCTCTTCTTACAGGGGGGCCTCCAACGAGGTAGGGGCTCTCGCACACAGAGACCCACAGACTCGCCACACAGAGACCACAGACTCACCACACAGAGACCCACAGACTCACCGCACAGAGACCCACAGACTCCCACAGACTCACCACACAGAGACCCACAGACTCACCACACAGAGACCCACAGACTCACCACACACACCCACAGACTCACCACACAGAGACCCACAGACTCACCACACAGAGACCCACACACTCACCACACAGACCCACACAGAGACCCACAGACTCACCACACACAGACCACAGACTCACCACACACAGAGACCCACAGACTCACCACACACAGAGACCCACACTCACCACACAGAAACCCACAGACTCACCACAGAGACCCACAGACTCACCACATAGAGACCCACAGACTCACCACACACACCCACAGACTCACCACACAGAGACCCACAGACTCACCACACACAGACCCACAGACTCGCCACACACAGAGACCCACAGACTCACCACACACAGAGACCCACACTCACCACACAGAAACCCACAGACTCACCACAGAGACCCACAGACTCACCACATAGAGACCCACAGACTCACCACACAGACACCCACAGACTCACCACACAGAGACCCACAGACTCACACACAGAGACCCACACAACCACACAGAGACCCACACAGAGACCCACACAGAGACAGAGACCCACAGAGACCCACACAGAGACCCACACAGAGACCCACAGACTCAACACACAGACTCANCACACAGAGACCCACAGACTCACCCCACAGAGACCCATAGACCCACACACCACACACAGAGACCCACAGACTCACCATACCAAGACCCACAGCCTCGCCACACAGAGATCCACAGACTCACCACACACAGAGACTCACTCATAGAGACTCACCACACAGAGACCCATAGACCCACACACACAGACCCACAGACTCACCACACACAGAGACCCACAGACTCACCACACAGAGACCCACAGACTCACAACCGACGAATCCGCACTCCGTTTCTCTCCCATCGACAAACCACCGCTCACTCACCCCTCCCCCCGCCCCCCCCCGCCCCCCCCGCCCCCCCCGCCAGCCCCCAGCCCCCGTCCCCGCCGTGCGCGGCGTCGTCCCTGACCTCGAGCGCGACGGCGAGCGCCCTGCTCGCCTCCGGAGCGGTGGATCACTGCCTGCTCGTGCTGCGCTCGCTGCTCGACTTTTGGCGCGGCTGCAGCCGGATGACGACTCCGTCGCCGGCGCGTCGTCCTCCTCCTCGTCGTCCGTGGGGGCCCGGCGGTCGTGGGGGGGGCGGAGGAGGGGGGGCGACAGCCCAGCTGCTGCGACCTCACGCCACCGCACCCCCGCCGGACATGAGCCCCTTTTTCCTGCGGCAATACGTGCGGGTGAGTGGCGGGTGAGTGGGGTGAGTGGGGGGTGAGTGGCGGGTGTGGGGGGTGAGTGGCGGGGGTGAGTGGCGGGGTGAGTGGCGGGGGTGAGTGGCGGGGGTGGAGTGTGTATATCTGCGTGTGTCTCTGTGTCGTGTGTATATCTCTGTCTGTGTGTATATCTCTGCGTGTGTCTTTGCCTTGTGTGTGTATATCTCTGTGTGTATATCTCCGCGTGTGTCTTGTGTGTCTGCGTGTGTGTGTATATCTCTGCGTGTATATCTCTGCGTGTGTGTGTATATCTCTGCGTGTGTCTCTATGTCTGTGTGTCTGCGTGTGATTGCCTGCAGGGCCACGCTGCGGATGTGTTTGAGGCCTACCCGCAGCTGCTCACAGAGATGGTGCTGCGGCTGCCGTACCAGATGAAGAAGACCGCCGACGCAGACCCCTCCCTTCCGCAGCCGGCGTTCGACCACGCCTGGTTCTACTACCTGTGCGAGGTGTGGGGCACGCCACGGTGGCTGTGGGGGGGGGATGTTGACGACCTCGCCTGGTTTACAGGAGGTCGTGGGTTCGATCCCCATCTTGATGAGATGTTGACTACCTCGCCTGGTACACAGGAGGTCGTGGGTTCGATCCCGATTTTTATGAGATGTTAACTACTCGCCTGGTACACAGGAGGTCGTGGGTTCGATCCCGACCTTGACGAGATGTTAACTGCCTCGCCTGGTACGCAGGAGGTCGTGGGTTCGATCCCAATTTTTATGAGATGTTAACTAACTCGCGTGGTCTACAGGAGGTTGTGGGTTCGATCCAGATCTTTATGAGATGTTAACTACCTCGCCTGGTATTCAGGAGGCCGTGGGTTGGATCCCGACCCTGATGAGACGTTAACTACCTCGCCTGGTATGCAGGAGGTCGTGGGTTCTATCCCGACCCTTATGAGATGTTGACTACCTCGCGTGGGCTACAGGAGGTCGTGGGTTCGATCCCCATCTTGATGAGATGTTAACTAACTCGCCTGGTACGCAGGAGGTCGTGGGTTCGATCCCGACCCTGATGAGATGTTAACTACCTCGCCTGGTACGCAGGAGGTCGTGGGTTCGATCCCGATGAGATGTTAACTACCTCGCCTAGACGCAGGAGGTCGTGGGTTCGATCTGATGAGATGTTAACTACCTCGCCTGGTGTACAGGAGGTCGTGGGTTCGATCCCTGACAATGCCTACTGCTGCTGTATATTTTGATGACAAAGCAGAGACACTCGCAGACTGACAACACAGAGACCCACAGACTCACCACATAGAGACCCACAGAATCACCACACAGAGACCCACACCACACAGACCCACCACACAGACTCCCCACACAGAGACCCACAGACTCACCACACAGAGACCCACAGATTCACCACACAGAGACCCACCACACACAGACACACCACACAGACCCACCACACAGACTCACCACACAGACTCACCCAACCCATCAACGAATAACCAATCACCTCCCACCCCTTCTCCCCACCCCCCCCACCACCACCACCCCAGTACCTGATGACGCAGCAGCAGACTCCTTTCGTGCGTCGTCAAGTGCGCAAGCTGCTCCTGTTCATCTGCGGCTCGAAGGAGCGCTACCGCCAGCTGCGCGACCTTCACGCGCTAGAGTCGCACATGCGCTCAGTGCACCGTCTGCTGGAGGAGCAGGGCTTGCTGGCGCGGGGCGGTGGCGCCCCCATCGCGCTGGCGAGCGCCGCTACCCTCGTGGGGCAGGGCGTGCCAGGCGGTGGCGGTGGTGGTGGCCCACGCTGCAGTATGACACGCTGGTGGGGCTGGTGAGTTGTGTGTGGTGTGTGGGTGGGTGGGTGTGGGGTGGGTGGGTGGGTGGGTGGGGGTGAGGTGGGTGGGTGGGTGGTGGGTGTGTTGGGTGGTGGGGGGTGGATGGGTGGGGTGTGTGTGGGTGGTGGGGTGTGGGTGGATGGGTGGGTGTGGGGTGGATGGTGGGTGGGTGTGTGGTTGGGTGGGTGTGTGGTTGGGTGGGTGTGTGGTTGGGTAGTGGGTGTGGGTGGGTGGGTGTGTTTGTTGGGTGGTGAGTGGGGGTGGATGGGTGGGTGTTGGGTGGGGTGGATGGGTGGGTGTGGGGTGGATGGGTGGGTGGTGGATGTGTGGGTGGGTGTGTTTGTTGGTGGTGAGTGGGGTGTGGGGTGTGGGGTGGCGAGCGCCGCTAGCCTCGTGGGGCAGGGCGTGCCAGGCGGTGGTGGTAGTGGTGGTGATGGGCCCACGCTGCAGTACGACACGCTGGTGGGGCTGGTGAGTTGTGGGTGGTGGGTGTGGGTGTGGGTGGGGTGGGTGTGTGGGTGGGGTGGGTGTGTGCGAGGTGGGTGGGGTGTGGGGTGGGTGTGTGGAGGGTGGGGGGTGTGTTTGTTGGGTGGTGAGTGGGGTGGGTGGGGGGCGGGTGGGTGTGGGGCGGGTGGGTGGGTGGGTGTGGGGCGGGTGGGTGTGGGGCGGGTGGGTGTGGGGTGGGTGGGTGTGGGGTGGGTGTGTGGAGGGTGGGGGGTGTGTTTGTTGGGTGGTGAGTGGGGTGGGTGTGGGGTGGATGGGTGTGTGGGTGGGGTGGGTGTGTGCGAGGTGGGTGGGGTGTGGGGTGGGTGTGTGGAGGTGGGGGTGTGTTTGTTGGGTGGTGAGTGGGGTGGGTGGGGGGTGGGTGGGTGTGGGGTGGGTGGGTGTGGGGTGGGTGGGTGTGTTGTGGGTGGGTGTGTTTGGTGGGTGGGTGTGTTTGTTGGGTGGGTGTGTTTGTTGGGTGGTGAGTGGGGTGTGGGGTGGATGGGTGTGTTGTGGGTGGGTGGTTGTTGGGTGGGTGTGTTTGTTGGGTGGGGTGTGGGGTGGGTGGGTGGTTGGGGGTGGGGTGGGTGGGTGGGAGGGTGGGGGTGGATGGGTGGGCGTGGGGTGGGGTGGATGGGTGGGTGTCAGGTGGATGGGTGGGTGTGAGTGTGGGTGTGTGGTTGGGTGGGTTGGTGTGTGGGTGGGTGTGTGGGTGGATGTATGTGTGGTTGTGTGTGTGGGTGAGTGGGGTGTGTGTTGGGTGGTGAGTGGGGTGGGTGTTGGGTGGTGAGTGGGAGGTGGGTGGGTGGGTGGGTGGAGATGGTAATGATGATGTTAGCGAACAGCACCTATGAAGGCCGACACGGCACACGAGGGGGTGGGTGGCCAACACCACGTTCGCCATCACCACCGTCACCATCGCCACCGCCACCACCGTCACCACCACTACCACCGTCACCACCACCATCGCCACCGCCACCACCACCACCGTCACCACCACCACCCCACCGTCACCACCGTCACCACCATTGCCGCCATCGTCACCACCACCCCACCATCACCACACCGTCACCGCCACCCCACCACCATCACCGTCACCACCACCATCACCACCACCATCCCGACATTGATAGGCGCTGGCTGACGTACCCCCCCCCCCCTTTCTCTCTACCCCCCACTGCACCCCCCCCGCTCCCTCCCCTCCCCCCAGATGGAGCACTTGAAGGCCTGTGCGGAGGTGGCCACTCAGCGCACCGTCAACTGGCAGAAGTTCTGCTTGAAGGAGGACAGTAAGTGGGGAGAGGGGGTTCGTAGTGGCCTGGTCTGTCCAGGGGGTTCATAGCGGCTGAGTTGGCTGCAGAACGAGCCACACAACCACCGACCCAGTCACTCAGCTACCCACTCACTCATCCACCCATTAAACCACTCGCACAACCGCCCACTCACTCACCCACTCACCCACCCACTCACTCATCCATCCACCCACTCACTCACCCACCCACCCACCCAGCCACCACTCACTCATCCACCCATTAAACCACTCGCACAACCACCCACCCACTCACTCATCCCCCACTAATCCACCCACTCACTCACCCACCCACTCACCCAGCCACCACTCACTCATCCACCCATTAAACCACTCGCACAACCACCCACTCACCCATCCAGCCACTCGCCCATCCAGCCACTCACATGCCCACCCATCCAGCCAGCCACCCACTCACCCACCCACTCACTCAGCCACCACTCACTCATCCATCCATCCAACAACTCGCACAACCACCCACTCACCCATCCAGCCACTCACCCACCCGCACACCCATCCACCCACTCACCCACCCACTCACTCACTCACCCATTCAGCCACTCACCCACCCGCACACCCACCCACTCACTCACCCACCCACTCAGCCACTCACCACCCGCACACCCATCCACCCACTCACCCGCACACCCCATCCACCCACTCACCCACCCACTCACTCACCCATCCAGCCACTCGCCCACCCGCACACCCACCCACTCACCCATCCACTCACCCACCCACTCACCCACCCGCACAACCACCCACCTGCACACCCACCCACTCACCCACTCACTCACCCATCCAGCCATTCACCCACCCGCACACCCACCCACTCATCCAGTCACTCACCTACCCACACACTCACCCACTCACCCAGCCACCACTCGCTCATCCACCCATGCAACCACTTACCCACCCACTCACTCACTCACCCACCCAGCCACTCACCCACCCGCCACCCGCACACCACTCACCCACCCACTCACCCACCCACTCACCCACTCACTCACCCACGCCTCTCACCCTCCGCACACCCGCCTCCTAACCCCTAATCTCACACCCCCCCCTCTCACCCCCCCCCCTCTGTCCCCCGCACAATCAGCTGTGCTCTTCTTCCTGTTCCAAGCGAGTTTCCTATTGGACCCGGGCGTCTCGCCCGTGCTGCTGCAGCTCCTCACCAGCGCGCTATGCGGAGGAGGTGGAGGTGGATCTGGGAGCGTGGGTGGACGCTCTGCTCCACCTCCACCACCTCCACCACCTCCACCACCTCCACCGCCTCCACCACCTCCCGCTCAGCAGCAGCAGCAAGGTGGAGCGGCTGGTGCCCGAGGTCCCGGAGCAAGGAGGGAGCGCAGGGAGGAGAAAGATGGTGAGGAATGGGGTGTGTCTGCGTGTGTGTGTGTGTACACGTCTGTGTGTGTTGATGTGTGTGTGCGTGCGTGTGTGCGCGCGTGTGTTGTGTGTACACGTCTGTGTGTGTGTGTACACGTCTGTGTGTGTGTGTACACGTCTGTGTGTGTGTACACGTTTGTGTGTGTGTGTACACATCTGTGTGCGTGTGTACACGTCTGTGTGTGTGTGCGTACATGTCTGTGTATGTGTACACGCCTGTGTGCGCGTGTATACACGTCTGTGTGTGTTGATGTGTGTTTGTGTGTGTACATGTGTGTGTGTACGTGTGTGTGTGTGGTGTGTGCGCACGTGTGTGTACACGTCTGTGTGTGTTGATGTGTGTTTGTGTGTGTACGTGTGTGTGTGTGGTGTGTGTGTGTGTGTGTGTGTGTGTGTACACGTCTGTGTGTGTGTGTGTATACGTCTGTGTGTGTGTGTGTACACGCCTGTGTGTGTGTGTGTACACGCCTGTGTGTGTGTGTACACGCTGTGTGTGTGTGTGTACACGCCTGTGTGTGTGTGTACCGCCTGTGTGTGTGTGTGTACACGCCTGTGTGTACGTGTGTATACACGCTTCTGTGTGTGTACACGTGTGTGCGCGTGTGTCTCTGCCTCCTGCGTACAGCCCCAGCCCGGCTGTGTCTGTCAGTGGTGGTGGTGGGTGGGGAGGGGTTCATAATGGCCGTCCTACATCAGTTTCATGGACCGTGTGTGCGTGCGTGTGTGCGTGCGTGTGTGCGCGCGTCTGTGCGTGACTGTGCATGTGTCTGTGTGTGACTGTGTGTGTGTGTGTGTGCGTGCATTCCTCACCACCCAATTCATTCGTACGGAGTGTCTGATTTTCGTTGATTTTATTTTGCCAATGATTGCCTCCCCTACCCACTCACTCATCCACCCACCCACCCACTCGTTCATCCACCCATCTACTCACCCACACATTCACTCACCCACCCACTCACTCAACATCCACCCACTCACTCATCCACCCACCCACTCACCATCCACCCACCGATTCACCCACTCACTCACTCATCCACCCACCTACTCACCCACACATTCACTCACCCACCCACTCACTCTTCCACCCACCTACTCACCCACACATTCACTCACCCACCCACACACTCACTCATACACCCACGGATTCACCCACCCCTCACTCACTCATCCACCCACCACTTCCTCATCCACCCACCGAATCACCACCCACTCACTCTCCCACCCACCCCACCATCCCACCCACTCACTCACTGATCCACTTACACACCCACTCATCCACCCACCCACCCACCCACTCACCANCCACCCACTCATCCACCCACCCCATCATCCCACCCACCCACTCATCCACCCACCCCGTCATCCCACCCACCAATTCACTGATCCACTCACCCAACCACTCATTTAACCCTCCCCCATCCATCCCTNCCCCACCCACCCACCCACCCACCACTACCCCACCACCACCCCCACCCCACCACCACCACCCCCACCACCCCCCCCACCACCACCCCCCCCCTCACCACCCCCTCACCACCCGCCACCCCACCCACACCACCACCCCCCCACCACCCACCACCCACCCCCCACCACCACCACCACCACCCCCGCCACCCCCTCTCAGAGCTTACGTTCAGTCTCCTGTCCCCGCTGGGTGCGTGTGTGTGCGCCGCGGCGCGTGCCTGCGTGCGCGCCTGCTCTGCACCTCTCCTCCCGCAGATCCCGCCGACGTCACCGCAGCGTCGGCATCGTCGGGGGGCTGCGGGAGGGGCGGCCTCGTCGTCGTCGTCGTCATCGTCAGGCGGCGTAGCGACCCCGAGCGAAGAGGAGCGTCTGAGCGCGCTGCTAGCGGCCCAGGTGAACGCGCTGGCCGACCGCGAGACGCTGGGGCGTTCGTCCGCAGCTTCCTGCTAGAGTCGAACGCCACGGCCGTGCGCTGGCAGGCACACGCGCTGGTGCTGCACATCTACCGGTGGGTGGTGGGGTGGGTGGGTGGTGGGTTGGGTGGGTGAGTGGGGGTGGTGTGGGGGGGGTTGGGTGGGGGGGGCTTGGGTGAGTAAGTGGATGGGTGGATAAGTGGGTGGGTGGGTGAGTAAGTTGGTGGGTGGGTGGGTGAGTGGGTGGGTGGGTGAGTAAATGGGTTGGTGGGTGGGTAGTGGGTGGATGGGTGAGTGGGTGGGATGGGTGGGTGAATATGTGGGTGGGTGTATAAGTGGGTGGGTGGATAAGTGGGTGGGTGGGTGGTGAGTAAGTGGGTGGGTGGGTGAGTAAATGGGTTGGGTGGGTGGTGTGAGTGGGTGGGTGGGTGAGTGGTGGGTGGTGGTGGGTGGGTGGTGGGTGGGTGGGGGGTGAGTAGGTGGGTGGGTGGGTGAGTAGGTGGGTGGGTGGTGAGTGGGTGGTGGGTGGGTGGGTGAGTAGGTGGGTGGGTGGGTGAGTAGGTGGGTGAGTAGGTGGGTGGGTGGGTGAGTAGGTGGGTGAGTGGTGGGTGGTGGGTGAGTAGGTGGGTGGGTGGGTGAGTAGGTGGTGGGTGGGTGAGTAGGTGGGTGGGTGGTGGGTGGGTGAGTAGGTGGGTGGGTGGGTGGGTGAGTAGGTGGGTGGGTGGGTGGGTGAGTAGGTGGGTGGGTGGGTGGGTGAGTAGGTGGGTGGGTGGGTGGGTGATAGGTGGGTGGGTGGGTGAGTAGGTGGGTGGGTGGGTGAGTAGGTGGGTGGGTGGGTGAGTAGGTGGGTGGGTGGTGAGTAGGTGGGTGGGTGGGTGGGTGAGTGGTGGGTGGGTGGGTGGGTGGTGTGATGGGTGCTGAGTGGGTGGTGGGTGGTGAGTGGGTGAGTGGGTGGTGAGTGGGTGAGTGGGTGGCTGAGTGGGTGAGTGGGTGGCTGAGTGGGTGAGTGGGTGGTGAGTGAGTGAGTAAGTGAGTGGGTGGAAAGGTGAGTGAGTAAGTGAGTGGGTGGATGGGTGAGTGAGTGGTGGGTGGATGCGTGAGTGAGTGGGTGACGGTGCGACTGCGATTTGATTTGCGATTAAAGTTCAACCTTCGCCGTGTGATAGATTTAAAACGTGCGATGGGAGCCTTGACCACACGAGATACCATCAACGTATGAACTGCTCTCTATGAATTCTAGTGCAGGGTTGAGAACTTAAAGGCGTGAATTGCTTCCACCGTATATTTACTAAAACGTTGTCATTGAAATAGAACGATCAGACATCGAGCAATTGTTACGTTAAATAAATAAAGTTATAATCATGAAAAATAAGAAAGTTATGTGACTTTTCAAAATGCAAAAAAATTGCGGCCTTTGCGATTTTGCTAATTGCATTGTTTCAAATTGCGATTTAATCGATTTGAGATCGATTAATTGTTCAGCACTCGTGGCCAGCACCACGCCCGGCCGCCTTTGTCTCTCCCCCAGCTCTAGCGATGTTCACTACACTACCACCACCACCACCACCACCACCGCTACACCACCACCACCGCTACACCACCACCACCACACCACCACCACCACCGCGACACCACCACCGCTACACTACCACCACCGCTACACCACACCACCTTACACCACCACTACCGCTACACCACCACTACACCACCACCACCACACCACCACCACTACCGCTACACCACCACCACTTTACACCACCACTACCGCTACACCACCACCACCACACCACCACCACTACCGCTACACNACCACCACCGCTACACCACCACTACCGCTACACCACCACTACCGCTACACCACCACCTTTACACCACCACCACCTCTACACCACCACCACCTTTACACCACCACCACCTTACACCACCACCGCTACACCACCACCACCACACCACCACCACCACTACGCTATACCAGGTCACTCATTTGAGGCTGAGTCGACCTAGGGGGAGGCCCAGGAACCGGTTCCGATCATTCGCGTAGCATCAACCGCTGTGCCACCACTCACCTCTTCCTCCCCCCCACCTCTCCCCCACCTTTCTCCCCACCTCTCCCCCCACCTCCACCTCCCGCCCCACCTCTCCCGCCACCTCTCCCCACCCCCCCTCACTTCCCCCCCACCTCTCCCGCCCCACTCCCTCCCACCTCTCCCCCACCTCCCCCCCTCCCCCCCCTCCCCCCCTCCCCTCCCCCTCCCCACCCCCACCCCCCTCCCCACCCCCCACTCCCCACCTCCCCCACCCCTCCCACCCCCCACAGCAACTCAACACGCTCCCAGCAGGAGTCCCTGCTGGACCTCATGTGGTCTCTGTGGCCCAGCTGCCCTCCTACGGGCGCAAGGGAGCCCAGTTCGTCGACCTGCTGGGCTACTTCTCTCTGCGGGCCCCCGCGCCTCCGAGGGCCGCCTGCGGGACTACACGCGGCTTGCCGTGGGAGTCTTGCGGGCGCAGAACGTCGCCCTCGCCCGGCACCCACGTCCAGCATCTACACGGCGCTCGCCGCCCTGGTCGACTTTCACGGACACTACTTGGAGAGCGAGCCGTGCCTCGTGTGCAACAATCCCGAGGTGCCGTTTGCGGTGAGTTTGGTGGGCGGGGCGGGGCGGGTGGGGCGGGGCGGGGAGGGTGGGTATCCCCGTCGGCATGTCGTGTCGCTTGGACGCACGGACAGTCACCATGAAGTACATGTGGAAGAGCAATCGGTAGGGTGGGTGGGTGGTGAGGGGGTAGGTGAGTGAGTGGATGAGTAGGTGAGTGAGTAGATGAGCGAGTGAGTAGATGAGTGAGTGGGTGAGTAGATGAGTGAGTAAGTGAGTAGATGAGTGAGTAGGTGGGTGAGTGGATGAGTGAGTGGGTGAGGGTGAGTGAGTGAGTGAGTGGGTGGGTGGGCGAGTGGGTGGGTGGGTGAGTAGATGAGTGAGTGAGTGGGTGGGTGGGCGAGTGGGTGGGTGGGTGGGTGAGTGGATGAGTGAGTGGGTGAGTAGATGAGTGGGTGAGTAGATGAGTGAGTGAGTGGGTGGGTGAGTGGGTGGGTAGATGAGTGAGTGAGTGAGTAGATGAATGAGTGGGTGGGTGGGTGGGCGAGTGGGTGGGTGGGTGAGTAGATGAGTGAGTGAGTGAGTGGGTGGGTGGGCGAGTGGGTGGGCGAGTGGGGTGGTGAGTAGATGAGTGAGTGAGTGGGTGAGTGGGTGGGTGAGTAGATGAGTGAGTGAGTAGATGAGTGAGTGAGTGAGTAGATGAATGAGTGGGTGGGTGGGTGGGCGAGTGGGTGGGTGGGTGAGTAGATGAGTGAGTGGGTGGGTGGGCGAGTGGGTGGGTGAGTGAGTAGATGAGTGAGTGAGTGAGTNGGTGGGTGAGTGGGTGGGTGAGTAGATGAGTGAGTGGGTGAGTAGATGAGTGAGTGAGTGGGTGGGTGGGCGAGTGGGTGGGTGGGCGAGTGGGTGGTTGGGTGAGTAGATGAGTGAGTGAGTGAGTAGATGAGTGAGTGGGTGGGTGGGCGAGTGGGTGGGTGAGTGAGTGGGTGAGTAGATGAGTGAATGAGTGGGTGGGTGGGTGGGCGAGTGGGTGGGTGGGTGAGTAGATGAGTGAGTGGGTGAGTAATGAGTGAGTGAGTGGGTGGGTGAGTGAGTAGATGGGTGAGTGGGTGAGTAGATGAGTGAGTGAGTAGATGAGTGAGTGAGTAGGTGAGTGAGTAGATGAGTGAGTGGGTGAGTGGGTGAGTGTCACCTACGCCTACATGAAGTAAATGTGGAAGACGCACGGTCAGTCGCTTGGAGGCACGGTCAGTCAGACGCTGAGCGAGCGACTCGGTCGGGTGGTGGTGTTGGTGGCCACCCAGCCACTCTCTCCCACCCACCCCACCCAGCCACTCTCCCCGGGGTCTGTGTCCAACCCTGCACTCACTGCCTACCGCCCCTTTCTCCCCCTTCCTCCTCGCTGGTGGTGGCGGCTGTGTGTCTGTGTGTCTGTGTGGCTGTGTGTCTGTGTGGCTGTGTGTCTGTGTGGCTGTGTGTCTGTGTGGCTGTGTGTCTGTACGTTTGTGCTTCTGTGTGTCTACATCTTGTGTGTCTACGTCTTGTGTGGCTGTGTGTCTGTATGTGTCTGTGTCTGTCTG
>WFAB01003325.1:0-17858 GCA_018977245.1 Lethenteron camtschaticum | reverse complement strand
TGGTGGTGGTGATGGTGGTGATGGTGGTGTGGTGATGGTGGTGAGGTGAGGTGGTGGGTGTGATGGTGGTGATGGTGGATGGTGGTGATGGTGGTGGTGGTGATGGGTGGTGGTGATGGTGGTTGATGTCGGTGGATGATGGTGGTGATGATGGTGGTGGTGATGGTGGTGATGGTGATGGTGGTGATGGTGGTGGTGATGATGGTGATGGTGGTGGTGATGTGGTGGTGATGGTGGTGGTGGTGATGGTGGTGGTGGTGATGGTGGTGATGGTGATGGTGGTGGTGATGATGGTGGTGATGGTGATGATGGTGGTGATGGGGTGGTGGTGATGATGGTGGTGTGATGGTGGTGATGATGGTGGTGATGATGGTGGTGATGATGGTGGTGGTGATGGTGGTGATGGTGATGGTGGTGATGGTGGTGGTGATGGTGGTGATGATGTGATGGTGGTGGTGATGATGGTGGTGATGGTGATGATGGTGGTGATGGTGGTGGTGGTGATGATGGTGGTGGTGATGGTGGTGATGATGGTGGTGATGATGGTGGTGATGATGGTGGTGGTGATGGTGGTGATGGTGATGGTGGTGATGGTGGTGGTGATGGTGGTGATGATGGTGATGGTGGTGGTGATGATGGTGGTGATGGTGATGATGGTGGTGATGGTGGTGGTGGTGATGATGGTGGTGGTGGTGATGGTGGTGATGGTGATGATGGTGGTGGTGATGATGGTGGTGGTGGTGGTGATGATGGGTGATGGTGGTGGTGAGTCTGTGTGGTGGTGATGATGGTGATGGTGGTGATGGTGGTGGTGGTGGTGAGTCTGTGTGGTGGTGGTGGCGTCCGCTCGTTTGTGAGCGTCGCTCCTCCGCCCTCCGTTGTTGTTGGAGGGCGACTGCCTCCAACTGCCCAGTAGCCTCACTGTGCACCTAGCCTGGCACTGCCCAGTAGCATCAAGGTGCACTTAGCCTGGCACTGCCCAGTAGCGTCCTTCACGAGCCTCCTCCACAGAGGCTGATCTTGACACCGCTGGTACCGGTCATCGGCAAGTCCACTCAGCTCCACGTCCTCCTGTACCACATCACTCCATCTCTTCTCTAGCCCGTGTCACTCACACACTCACCCACTCACTCACCCACCCACGCACTCACCCACTCACCCATCACTCCATCTCTTCTCTAGCCCGTGCCGCGCCCGTCTAGCCCCCTCGATCCGGCCGAACAAAAGCTGTTTAGGCATGCGGTGGCTGGGCATGCGGGCTACATGACCCAGCCAACGCAGCCTTGCCTGCCGGAGGAGCTCACCGATGGGACTTTTCCCAGATCTTTCGAGGATTTGTGAGCTCCTCACACAATCCAGCCTGGTTAAAGCCAGGATGGATCGTAGGCAGGCCAGCCTAAATGTTTCCAACCGGCGAAGATGCTCCACTAGGGGGGTCCACGTTTCGCAAGCGTAGAGAAGGGAGGGAATGACCGTGGCCGAGAAGACCTGAAGCTTCGTGCGGAGCGACAGACCAGGTAGCTTCCACACAGCGTTACGCAACCGATGAAAAGATATTGCCGCTCGACTGATTCGGAGTGAGACCTCTGCTGTTAAACTGGAGCCGGTCACTAGCACACTGCCCAGGTATGGGAAACTCTCCACTCTCTCCACAACTGCCCCATCACCAATTGGGAGTTGTGGGGGTGGAGTGTCCGATGGTACAAACTACCCAGGCAGGTGCTTAGTTTTGGTGGGGCTGATGGTAAGGCCCCACCTCTTAGTGGCACGCTCCAGTCTCAGCAGCAGCGTCTCCAACTCCTCTTCTGAATGAGCAGCTATTACCAGATCATCGGCATACATAACGTGGTTGACCAATAGGGAGCCATCCCTTGATCGCACCCGGGCGTCGATCAGCCTCTCATTGTATCTGTACCGGATGGATATTCCTCCGGTACAGCTATTGAAGGCTTATCGATGTACGTGGTCAAAATAGATGTTAAATAATGTGGGAGCCAGAGGACATCCCTGTCGCACCCCAAGGTCTCTGTATAGTGGTGAGTCTATGGGTCTCTGTGTAGTGGTGAGTCTATGGGTCTCTGTGTAGTGGTGGTGAGTCTGTGGGTCTCTGTATAGTGGTGAGTCTATGGGTCTCTGTGTAGTGGTGGTGAGTCTGTGGGTCTCTGTGTAGTGGTGAGTTTATGGGTTTCTGTATAGTGGTGCGTCTATGGGTCTCTGTGTGGTGGTGAGTCTATGGGTCTCTGTGTGGTCGTGAGTCTATGGGTTTCTGTGTGGTGGTGAGTCTATGGGTCTCTGTGTGGTGGTGGTGAGTCTATGGGTCTCTGTGTGGTCGTGAGTCTATGGGTCTCTGTGTAGTGGTGCGTCTATGGGTCTCTGTGTGGTGGTGGTGAGTCTATGGGTCTCTGTGTAGTGGTGAGTCTATGGGTCTCTGTGTAGTGGTGGTGAGTCTGTGGGTCTCTGTGTGGTGGTGAGTCTATGGGTCTCTGTGTGGTGGTGAGTCTATGGGTCTCTGTGTGGTGGTGGTGAGTCTATGGGTTTCTGTGTAGTGGTGAGTCTATGGGTCTCTGTGTAGTGGTGGTGAGTCTGTGGGTCTCTGTGTGGTGGTGAGTCTATGGGTCTCTGTGTGGTGGTGAGTCTATGGGTCTCTGTGTGGTGGTGAGTCTATGGGTCTCTGTGTGGTGGTGAGTCTATGGGTCTCTGTGTAGTGGTGCGTCTATGGGTCTCTGTGTGGTGGTGAGTCTATGGGTCTCTGTGTGGTCGTGAGTCAATGGGTCTCTGTGTAGTGGTGAGTCTATGGGTCTCTGTGTGGTGGTGAGTCTATGGGTCTCTGTGTAGTGGTGAGTCTATGGGTCTCTGTGTAGTGGTGAGTCTATGGGTCTCTGTGTAGTGGTGAGTCTATGGGTCTCTGTGTAGTGGTGAGTCTATGGGTCTCTGTGTAGTGGTGAGTCTATGGGTCTCTGTGTGGTGGTGAGTCTATGGGTCTCTGTGTAGTGGTGAGTCTATGGGTCTCTGTATAGTGGTGCGTCTATGGGTCTCTGTGTGGTGGTGAGTCTATGGGTCTCTGTGTGGTGGTGAGTCTATGGGTCTCTGTGTGGTCGTGAGTCTATGGGTCTCTGTGTAGTGGTGAGTCTATGGGTCTCTGTATAGTGGTGAGTCTATGGGTCTCTGTGTGGTGGTGAGTCTATGGGTCTCTGTGTGGTGGTGAGTCTATGGGTCTCTGTGTGGTGGTGAGTCTATGGGTCTCTGTGTGGTGGTGAGTCTATGGGTCTCTGTGTAGTGGTGAGTCTATGGGTCTCTGTGTGGTGGTGAGTCTATGGGTCTCTGTGTGGTGGTGAGTCTATGGGTCTCTGTGTGGTCGTGAGTCTATGGGTCTCTGTGTAGTGGTGAGTCTATGGGTCTCTGTATAGTGGTGCGTCTATGGGTCTCTGTGTGGTGGTGAGTCTATGGGTCTCTGTGTGAGTCTATGGGTCTCTGTGTGAGTCTATGGGTCTCTGTGTGAGTCTATGGGTCTCTTTGTGAGTCTATGGGTCTCTGTGTGAGTCTATGGGTCTCTATGTGAGTCTATGGGTCTCTATGTGAGTCTAAGTGTCTCTGTGTGAGTCTATGGGTCTCTGTGTGAGTCTATGGGTCTCTGTGTGAGTCTATGGGTCTCTGTGTGAGTCTATGGGTCTCTGTGTGAGTCTATGGGTCTCTGTGTGAGTCTATGGGTCTCTGTGTGAGTCTATGGGTCTCTGTGGGAGTCTATGGGTCTCTGTGTGAGTCTATGGGTTTTGTGTGAGTCTATGGGTCTCTGTGTGAGTCTATGGGTCTCTGTGTGAGTCTATGGGTCTCTGTGTGAGTCTATGGGTCTCTGTGTGAGTCTATGGGTCTCTATGTGAGTCTACGGGTCTCTGTGTGAGTCTATGGGTCTCTGTGTGAGTCTATGGGTCTCTGTGTGAGTCTATGGGTCTCTGTGTGAGTCTATGGGTCTCTGTGTGAGTCTATGGGTCTCTGTGTGAGTCTATTGGTCTCTGTGTGAGTCTATGGGTCTCTGTGTGAGTCTATGGGTCTTTGTGTGAGTCTATGAGTCTCTGTGTGAGTCTATGGGTCTCTGTGTGAGTCTATGGGTCTCTGTGTGAGTCTATGGGTCTCTGTGTGAGTCTACGGGTCTCTGTGTGAGTCTACGGGTCTCTGTGAGTCTATGGGTCTCTGTGTGAGTCTATGGGTCTCTATGTGAGTCTGTGGGTCTCTGTGTGAGTCTGTGGGTCTCTGTGTGAGTCTATGGGTCTCTGTGTGAGTGTATGGGTCTCTGTGTGAGTCCATGGGTCTCTGTGTGAGTCCATGGTCTCTGTGTGAGTCCATGGGTCTCTGTGTGAGTCTATGGGTCTCTGTGTGAGTCTATGGGTCTCTGTGTGAGTCTATGGGTCTCTGTGTGAGTATATGGGTCTCTGTGTGAGTCTATGGGTCTCTGTGTGAGTCTATGGGTCTCTGTGTGAGTCTATGGGTCTCTGTGTGAGTCTGTGGGTCTCTGTGTGAGTCTATGGGTCTCTGTGTGAGTCTATGGGTCTCTGTGTGAGTCTATGGGTCTCTGTGTGAGTCTATGGGTCTATGTGTGAGTCTATGGGTCTCTGTGTGAGTCTATGGGTCTCTGTGTGAGTCTATGGGTCTCTGTGTGAGTCTGTGGGTCTCTGTGTGAGTCTATGGGTCTCTGTGTGAGTCTATGGGTCTCTGTGTGAGTCTATGGGTCTCTGTGTGAGTCTGTGGGTCTCTGTGTGAGTCTGTGGGTCTCTGTGTGAGTCTGGTGGGTCCTCTGTGTGAGTCTATGGGTCTTTGTGTGAGTCTATGGGTCTCTGTGTGAGTCTATGGGTCTCTGTGTGAGTTTGTGGGTCTCTGTGTGAGTCTATGGGTCTCTGTGTGAGTCTATGGGTCTCTGTGTGAGTCTATGGGTCTATGTGTGAGTCTGTGGGTCTCTGTGTGAGTCTATGGGTCTCTGTGTGAGTCTATGGGTCTCTGTGTGAGTCTGTGGGTCTCTGTGTGAGTCTGTGGGTCTCTGTGTGAGTCTATGGGTCTCTGTGTGAGTCTATGGGTCTCTGTGTGAGTCTATGGGTCTCTGTGTGAGTCTATGGGTCTCTGTGTGAGTCTATGGGTCTCTGTGTGGTCTATGGGTCTCTGTGTGAGTCTGTGGGTCTCTGTGTGAGTCTGTGGGTCTCTGTGTGAGTCTATGGGTCTCTGTGTGAGTCTGTGGGTCTCTGTGTGAGTCTATGGGTCTCTGTGTGAGTCTATGGGTCTCTGTGTGAGTCTATGGGTCTCTGTGTGAGTCTGTGGGTCTCTGTGTGAGTCTATGGGTCTCTGTGTGAGTCTGTGGGTATCTGTGTGAGTCTATGGGTCTCTGTGTGAGTCTATGGGTCTCTGTGTGAGTCTGTGGGTATCTGTGTGAGTCTATGGGTCTCTGTGTGAGTCTAAGTGTCTCTGTGTGAGTCTATGGGTCTCTGTGTGAGTCTATGGGTCTCTGTGTGAGTCTATGGGTCTCTGTGTGGTGGTGAGTCTATGGGTCTCTGTGTGAGTCTATGGGTCTCTGTGTGAGTCTATGGGTCTCTGTGTGAGTCTGTGGGTCTCTGTGTGAGTCTATGGGTCTCTGTGTGAGTCTGTGGGTCTCTGTGTGAGTCTATGAGTCTCTGTGTGAGTCTATGGGTCTCTGTGTGAGTCTGTGGGTCTCTATGTGAGTCTATGGGTCTCTGTGTGAGTCTATGGGTCTCTGTGTGAGTCTATTGGGTATCTGTGTGAGTCTATGGTCTCTGTGTGAGTCTATGGGTATCTGTGTGAGTCTATGGGTCTCTGTGTGGTGGTGAGTCTATGGGTCTCTGTGTGAGTCTATGGGTCTCTGTGTGAGTCTATGGGTCTCTGTGTGAGTCTATGGGTCTCTGTGTGAGTCTATGGGTCTCTGTGTGAGTCTGTGGGTCTCTGTGTGAGTCTGTGGGTCTCTGTGTGAGTCTATGGGTCTCTGTGTGAGTCTATGGGTCTCTGTGTGAGTCTATGGGTCTCTGTGTGAGTCTATGGGTCTCTGTGTGAGTCTATGGGTCTCTGTGTGAGTCTATGGGTCTCTGTGTGAGTCTGTGGGTCTCTGTGTGAGTCTATGAGTCTCTGTGTGAGTCTATGGGTCTCTGTGTGAGTCTGTGGGTCTCTATGTGAGTCTATGGTCTCTGTGTGAGTCTATGGGTCTCTGTGTGAGTCTATGGGTCTCTGTGTGAGTCTATGGGTCTCTGTGTGAGTCTATGGGTCTCTGTGTGAGTCTATGGGTCTCTGTGTGAGTCTATGGTCTCTCTCTCTCCCCCAGAATGCAATGGGCCATCATCCACTCAATTCTCATCGACAAGCGGGACACCCTCGTCGTCATGGCAACAGGTAAACCATCGCCATAGCAACGGCCATCACCGTAGCAACCACCATCACCACCACAGCAAATGCCGTCACCATAGCAATCACGATAGCAACCACATCACCGTGGCAACCACCATCGCCATAGCTGCAACCGTCACTATAGCAACCACCATAGCAACAACCAGAACGTCACCATAGCAACCACCATCACCATAGCATCCACCATCACCATAGCAACCACCATCTCCATAGCAACCACCATCTCCATATCAACAACCATCACCGTGGCATCCACCATCACCATAGCAACCACCATAGCAACAACCATAGCAACCACCATAGCAACAACCAGTACGTCACCATAGCAACTGCCATCACCATAACAACCACCATCATCAGGTAACGTGGTTACCGTGGCAGTGAAC
Source organism: Lethenteron camtschaticum (assembly GCA_018977245.1). Taxonomy (NCBI): domain Eukaryota; kingdom Metazoa; phylum Chordata; class Hyperoartia; order Petromyzontiformes; family Petromyzontidae; genus Lethenteron; species Lethenteron camtschaticum. The sequence continues at coordinate 11,076 of WFAB01003325.1, read as the reverse complement.
GTGGTCTCCATTGTTACCCTGGTTACCAAGGTTACCCTGGTTACCATGGTGGTTACCCTGGTTACCATGGTGGGTACCCTGGTTACCACGGTGGTTACCATGGCTACCGTGGTGGTTACCATGGCTATCGTGGTGGTTTCTCTGGTTACGATGGTGGTTGCCATGGTGGTTACCATGGTGACCATATTGGTTACCCTGGTTACCATGAGTGTTACCCTGGTCACCATGGTTACCATGGTGGTTACCCTGTTTACCATATTGGTTGCCATGGTTACCATGGTGGTTACCATGGTGGTTACCATATTGGTTACACCGGTTACCATATTTGTTACCCTGGTTACCATGATGGTTACCCCGGTTACCATAATGATCACCATGGTTACCATGATGTTTACCCTGTTTACCATATTGGTTACCCTGGTTACCATATTGGTTACCCTGGTTACCATATTGGTTAACCTGGTTACCATTTTTGTTACCCTGGTGACCATATATGTTACCCTGATAACCATATTGGTTACCCTGGTTACCATATTGGTTACCCTGGTTACCATATTTGTTACCCTGGTTACCATATTTGTTACCCTGATTACCATATTGGTTACCCTGGTTACCATTGTGTTAACCTGGTTACCATGGTGGTTACCCTGGTTACCATATTGGTCACCATGGTTACCATGATGGTTATCGTGATTTCAGGTTTTGGCAGGAGCCTCTGTTACCATTTCCCTGCGGTGATGTCCTCACCACCCTCACCACGGGTCTCTGTGGTGGTGAGTGCACTCACCACTCGCATAGAGGAACAGCTCACCCTGCTGAGGTGAGTAGCACTCACTCAGTCAGTCAGTCAGTCACTCACTCAGTCACTCACTCACTCAGTCACTCACTCACTCAGTCACTCAGTCAGTCACTCACTCACTCAGTCACTCAGTCACTCACTCACTCAGTCACTCAGTCACTCACTCAGTCAGTCACTCACTCACTCAGTCACTCACTCAGTCAGTCACTCACTCACTCAGTCACTCAGTCACTCAGTCACTCACTCACTCAGTCACTCAGTCACTCACTCACTCACTCAGTCAGTCATTCACTCACTCACTCACTCAGTCACTCACTCACTCACTCAGTCAGTCACTCACTCAGTCACTCAGTCACTCACTCACTCACTCAGTCACTCACTCACTCAGTCACTCACTCAGTCACTCAGTCACTCACCCAGTCACTCACTCAGTCACTCAGTCACTCACTCAGTCACTCACCACCGCACTCACCCTCACCACGGGTCTCTGTGGTGGTGAGCGCACTCACCACTCGCATAGAGGAACAGCTCACCCTGCTGAGGTGAGTAGCACTCACTCACTCAGTCAGTCACTCAGTCACTCACTCAGTCACTCACTCAGTCACTCAGTCACTCAGTCACTCACTCAGTCACTCACTCACTCACTCAGTCACTCACTCACTCACTCACTCACTCACTCAGTCACTCACTCAGTCACTCACTCACTCACTCACTCACTCAGTCACTCACTCACTCACTCAGTCACTCAGTCACTCACTCAGTCACTCACCCAGTCACTCACTCACTCACTCAGTCACTCACTCACTTCACTCACTCAGTCACTCACTCACTCACTCACTCACTCACTCAGTCACTCAGTCACTCACTCAGTCACTCACCCACTCACTCAGTCACTCACTCACTCAGTCACTCACTCAGTCAGTCACTCAGTCACTCACTCAGTCACTCAGTCACTCACTCACTCAGTCACTCACTCACTCAGTCACTCACTCACTCACTCAGTCACTCACTCAGTCAGTCACTCAGTCACTCACTCACTCAGTCACTCACTCACTCAGTCACTCACTCACTCAGTCACTCACTCAGTCAGTCACTCAGTCACTCACTCAGTCACTCAGTCACTCACTCAGTCACTCACTCACTCAGTCACTCACTCACTCACTCAGTCACTCACTCAGTCAGTCACTCAGTCACTCACTCACTCAGTCACTCACTCACTCACTCAGTCAGTCACTCACTCACTCACTCACTCACTCAGTCACTCAGTCACCCACTCACTCAGTCACTCACTCACTCACTCAGTCACTCAGTCACTCACTCAGTCACTCACTCACTCACTCAGTCACCCACTCACTCAGTCACTCACTCACTCACTCACTCAGTCACTCACTCAGTCACTCACTCACTCACTCAGTCACTCACTCAGTCAGTCATTCAGTCACTCAGTCACTCAGTCATTCACTCACTCACTCACTCACTCAGTCACTCACTCACTCACTCAGTCACTCACTCACCACTCACTCACTCAGTCACTCACTCACTCACTCAGTCACTCAGTCACTCACTCAGTCACTCACTCACTCAGTCAGTCACTCACTCAGTCACTCACTCACTCAGTCACTCACCACTCACTCACTCAGTCACTCAGTCAGTCACTCAGTCACTCAGTCACTCACTCACTCACTCAGTTACTCAGTCATTCAGTCACTCACTCAGTCACTCACTCACTCACTCAGTCACTCACTCAGTCACTCAGTCACCCACTCACCACTCACTCAGCCACTCACTCACTCACTCACCACCGCACTCACCCTCACCACGGGTCTCTGTGGTGGTGAGCGCACTCACCACTCGCATAGAGGAACAGCTCACCCTGCTGAGGTTAGTAGCACTCACTCACCACTCACTCACTCACTCAGTCACTCACTCACTCACTCAGTCACTCACTCAGTCACTCACTCACTCACTCAGTCACTCACTCACTCACTCAGTCACTCAGTCACTCACTCAGTCACTCACCCAGTCACTCACTCACTCACTCAGTCACTCACTCACTCACTCAGTCACTCACTCACTCACTCACTCAGTCACTCAGTCACTGACTCAGTCACTCACCCACTCACTCAGTCACTCACTCACTCAGTCACTCACTCAGTCAGTCACTCAGTCACTCCACTCAGTCACTCAGTCACTCACTCACTCAGTCACTCACTCACTCAGTCACTCACTCACTCACTCAGTCACTCACTCAGTCAGTCACTCAGTCACTCACTCACTCAGTCACTCACTCACTCACTCAGTCAGTCACTCACTCACTCACTCACTCACTCAGTCACTCAGTCACCCACTCACTCAGTCACTCACTCACTCACTCAGTCACTCAGTCACTCACTCAGTCACTCACTCAGTCACTCACTCAGTCACTCACTCACTCACTCACTCAGTCATTCAGTCATTCAGTCACTCAGTCACTCACTCAGTCACTCACCCACCCACTCACTCACTCACTCAGTCACTCCAGTCACTCACTCAGTCAGTCACTCAGTCACTCACGCACTCAGTCACTCACTCAGTCAGTCACTCAGTCACTCACTCACTCACTCAGTCACTCACTCACTCAGTCACTCAGTCACTCACTCAGTCAGTCACTCAGTCACTCACTCAGTCACTCAGTCACTCACTCACTCACTCAGTCACTCACTCACTCACTCACTCAGTCACTCAGTCACCCACTCACTCAGTCACTCACTCACTCACTCACCACTCACTCATTCACTCAGTCAGTCACTCACTCACTCAGTCACCCACTCAGTCACTCACTCAGTCACTCACTCAGTCACTCAGTCACTCACTCAGTCACTCACCCACTCACTCAGTCACTCAGTCACTCACTCACTCAGTCACTCACTCACTCACCACTCACTCAGTCAGTCACTCACTCACTCAGTCAGTCACTCACTCACCACTCACTCAGTCACCCACTCAGTCACTCACTCACTCAGTCACTCACTCACCACTCACTCACTCGCTCACCCACTCAGTCACTCACTCAGCCACTCACTCACCCACTCACCCACCCACCCACCCACTCACTCACCCACTCACCCACCCACTCACACACCCACTCACCCACCCACCCACCCACTCACTCACCCACTCACCCACCCACCCACCCACTCACTCACCCACCCACCCACCCACTCACCCACTCACCCACCCACTCACACACCCACCCACCCACCCACCCACCCACCCACTCACTCACCCACCCACTCACCCACCCACCCACCCACTCACCCACTCACCCACCCACCCACCCACTCACTCACCCACTCACCCACCCACTCACCCACTCACCCACTCACCCACCCACTCACCCACCCACCCACTCACCCACTCACCCACCCACCCACCCACTCACTCACCCACTCACCCACCCACTCACCCACTCACCCACCCACTCACCCACCCACTCACCCACCCACTCACCCACTCACCCACCCACCCACTCACTCACCCACTCACCCACCCACTCACCACTCACCCACCACTCACCCACCCACTCACCCACTCACTCACCCATTCACCCACCCACCCACCCACTCACTCACCCACTCACCCACCCACTCACCCACTCACCCACCCACTCACCCACCCACTCACCCACCCACTCACCCACTCACCCACCCACCCACTCACTCACCCACTCACCCACCACCCACTCACCCACCAACTCACCCACCCACTCACCCACTCACCCACTCACTCACCCACCCACTCACCCACTCACCCACCCACCCACCCACTCACTCACCCACTCACCCATTCACCCACTCACCCACCCACTCACCCACCCACTCACCCACCCACCCACTCACTCACCCACTCACCCACTCACCCACTCACCCACCCACTCACCCACCCACTCACCCACTCACCCACTCACTCACCCACCCCACTCACCCACTCACTCACCTACTCACTCACTCACCACTCACTCACTCACTCACCCACCCACTCACCCACTCACTCACCCACCCACCCACTCACCCACTCACTCACCCACCCACCTGCTCACTCACCCACTCACCCACTCACCCACTCACTCACCCACCCACTCACCCACCCACTCACCCACTCACTCACTCACCCACTCACCCACCCACCCACCCACTCACTCACTCACCCACTCACCCACCCACTCACCCACTCACCCACCCACTCACCCACCCACTCACCCACCCACTCACCCACTCACCCACCCACCCACTCACTCACCCACTCACCCACTCACCCACTCACCCACTCACTCACCTACTCACCCACTCACTCACCCACTCACCCACCCACTCACCCACTCACCCACCCACTCACCCACCCACTCACCCACCCACTCACCCACTCACCCACCCACCCACTCACTCACCCACTCACCCACTCACCCACTCACCCACTCACCCACCCACTCACCCACTCACCCACTCACTCACTCACCTACTCACCCACTCACCCACTCACCCACCCACTCACCCACTCACCCACCCACTCACCCACCCACTCACCCACCCACCCACTCACCCACTCACCCACCCACCCACTCACTCACCCACTCACCCACTCACCCACTCACCCACCCACTCACCCACTCACCCACTCACTCACCCACCCACTCACCCACTCACTCACCACTCACTCACTCACCCACTCACTCACTCACTCACCCACCACTCACCCACTCACTCACCCACCCACCCACCCACCCACTCACCCACTCCACTCACCCACCCACCTGCTCACTCACCCACTCACCCACTCACCCACTCCACTCACCCACCCACTCACCCACCCACTCACCCACTCACTCACCCACTCACCCACCCACCCACCCACTCACTCACCCACTCACCCACCCACTCACCCACTCACCCACCACTCACCCACCCACTCACCCACCCACTCACCCACTCACCCACCCACCCACTCACTCACCCACTCACCCACTCACCCACTCACCCACCCACTCACCCACTCACCCACTCACTCACTCACCCTACTCACCCACTCACTCACCACTCACCCACCCACTCACCCACTCACCCACCCACTCACCCACCCACTCACCCACCCACTCACCCACTCACCCACCCACCCACTCACTCACCCACTCACCCACTCACCCACTCACCCACCCACTCACCCACTCACTCACTCACCCACTCACCCACTCACCCACCCACTCACCCACCCACTCACCCACTCACCCACCCACCCACTCACTCACTCACTCACCACTCACCCACTCACTCACCCACTCACTCACCCACTCACCCACTCACTCACCTACTCACCCACTCACTCATTCACTCACCCACCCACTCACCCACTCACTCACCTACTCACTCACTCACCCACTCACTCACTCACCCACTCACCCACTCACCCACCCACTCACCCACCCACTCACCCACTCACCCACCCACCCACTCACTCACTCACTCACCCACTCACCCACTCACTCACCCACTCACTCACCCACTCACCCACTCACTCACCTACTCACCCACTCACTCATCACTCACCCACCCACTCACCCACTCACTCACCACTCACTCACTCACCCACTCACCCACCCACCCACCCACTCACTCACCCACTCACCCACCCACTCACCCACTCACCACCCACTCACCCACCCACTCACCACCACTCACCCACTCACCCACCCACCCACTCACTCACCCACTCACCCACTCACCCACTCACCCACCAACTCACCCACCCACTCACCCACTCACCCACTCACTCACCCACCCACTCACCCCACTCACCCACCCACCCACCCACTCACCACCCACTCACCCATTCACCCACTCACCACCCACTCACCCACCCACTCACCCACCCACCCACTCACTCACCCACTCACCCACTCACCCACTCACCCACCCACTCACCCACCCACTCACCCACTCACCCACTCACCCACTCACCCACCCACTCACCCACCCACTCACCCACTCACCCACTCACTCACCCACCCACTCACCCACTCACTCACCTACTCACTCACTCACCCACTCACTCACTCACTCACCCACCCACTCACCCACTCACTCACCCACCCACCCACTCACCCACTCACTCACCCACCCACCCGCTCACTCACCCACTCACCCACTCACCCACTCACTCACCCACCCACTCACCCACCCACTCACCCACTCACTCACTCACCCACTCACCCACCCACCACCCACTCACTCACTCACCCACTCACCCACCCACTCACCCACTCACCCACCCACTCACCCACCACTCACCCACCCACTCACCCACTCACCCACCCACCCACTCACTCACCCACTCACCCACTCACCCACTCACCCACTCACCCACTCACTCACTCACCTACTCACCCACTCACTCACCCACTCACCCACCCACTCACCCACTCACCCACCCACTCACCCACCCACTCACCCACCCACTCACCCACTCACCCACCCACCCACTCACTCACCCACTCACCCACTCACCCACTCACCCACTCACCCACCCACTCACCCACTCACCCACTCACTCACTCACCTACTCACCCACTCACCCACTCACCCACCCACTCACCCACTCACCCACCCACTCACCCACCCACTCACCCACCCACTCACCCACTCACCCACCCACCCACTCACTCCCACCCCACTCACCCACTCACCCACCCACTCACCCACTCACCCACTCACTCACCCACCCACTCACCCACTCACTCACCTACTCACTCACTCACCCACTCACTCACTCACTCACCCACCCACTCACCCACTCACTCACCACCCACCCACCCACTCACCCACTCACTCACCCACCCACCTGCTCACTCACCCACTCACCCACTCACCCACTCACTCACCCACCCACTCACCCACCCACTCACCCACTCACTCACCCACTCACCCACCCACCCACCCACCCACCCACTCACTCACTCACCCACTCACCCACCCACTCACCCACTCACCCACCCACTCACCCACCCACTCACCCACCCACTCACCCACTCACCCACCCACCCACTCACTCACCCACTCACCCACTCACCCACTCACCCACCCACTCACCCACTCACCCACTCACTCACTCACCTACTCACCCACTCACTCACCCACTCACCCACCCACTCACCCACTCACCCACCCACTCACCCACCCACTCACCCACCCACTCACCCACTCACCCACCCACCCACCCACTCACTCACCCACTCACCCACTCACTCACTCACCCACTCACCCACTCACCCACCCACTCACCCACCCACTCACCCACTCACCCACCCACCCACTCACTCACTCACTCACCCACTCACCCACTCACTCACCCACTCACTCACCCACTCACCCACTCACTCACCTACTCACCCACTCACTCATTCACTCACCCACCCACTCACCCACTCACTCACCTACTCACTCACTCACCCACTCACTCACTCACCCACTCACCCACCCACTCACCCACCCACTCACCCACTCACCCACCCACCCACTCACTCACTCACTCACCCACTCACCCACTCACTCACCCACTCACTCACCCACTCACCCACTCACTCACCTACTCACCCACTCACTCATTCACTCACCCACCCACTCACCCACTCACTCACCTACTCACTCACTCACCCACTCACTCACTCACCCACTCACCCACCCACTCACCCACCACTCACCCACTCACCCACCCACCCACTCACTCACTCACTCACCCACTCACCCACTCACTCACCCACTCACTCACCCACTCACCCACTCACTCACCTACTCACCCACTCACTCATTCACTCACCCACCCACTCACCCACTCACTCACCTACTCACTCACTCACCCACTCACTCACTCAATGTGTTTGTTGTGTTAATGTATTGGTTGTGGTTGTGGTGGTGGTGGTTGTGGTGGTGATGGTGGTTGTGATTGTGGTGGTTGTGGTGGTGATGGTGGTTGTGATTGTGGTGGTTGTGGTGGTGGTTGTGGTGGTGGTGGTTGTTGTTGTGGTGGTGGTTGTGGTGGTGGTTGTGGTGGTGGTGATGGTTGTTGTGGTGGTGGTGGTGGTGGTTGTGGTGGTTGTGGTGGTTGTGGTGGTTGTTGTGGTTGTTGTGGTTGTGGTGGTTGTGGTCGTGGTTGTGGTGGTTGTGGTGTCTCAGGTTGTGTGAGGTCCCGGCGTGTTTCTTGGGTCAAGCGGAAGTGGCGATGCCATCGCTGCTGCAAGACGTAGAGCGGTAAACACCATCACCCCCATCACCACCATCACCACCACCATCACCATCACCACCATCACCACCATCACCACCACCCCCATCACCATCACCACCATCACCCCCATCACCACCATCACCACCATCACCATCACCACCACCCCCATCACCATCACCACCATCACCCCCATCACCACCATCACCACCATCACCATCACCACCACCCCCATCACCATCACCACCATCACCCCCCATCACCCACCATCACCACCATCACCATCACCATCACCACCATCACCATCACCACCACCCCCATCACCATCACCACCATCACCACCATCACCACCATCACCACCATCACCATCACCACCATCACCCCCATCACCATCACCACCACCCCCATCACCATCACCACCATCACCCCCATCACCACCATCACCACCACCATCACCATCCCACCATCACCACCATCACCCCCATCACCACCATCACCCCCATCACCACCATCACCACCACCATCACCACCATCATCACCATCACCACCATCACCCCCATCACCACCATCACCCCCATCACCACCATCACCATCAACACCACCATCACCACCATCACCACCATCACCACCATCACCACCACCATCACCACCATCACCACCATCACCACCACCATCACCACCATCACCACCACCATCACCACCATCACCACCACCATCACCACCATCACCACCATCACCACCACCATCACCACCATCACCACCACCATCACCACCATCACCACCATCACCACCATCACCACCACCATCACCACCACCATCACCACCATCACCACCATCACCACCACCATCACCACCATCACCACCATCACCACCACCATCACCACCATCACCACCATCACCACCACCATCACCACCATCACCACCATCACCACCATCACTAAACTCACCACGTCTCTCCCAGGGGCTGCTACCGGGTTGTCTACCTCACCCCAGAGTCGTTCATCACTCACCAGCAGCTCCTCACCTCGATGCACAAGCGAGTTGGTAAGACTCACCACTCACTCACCACTCAGTCACCACTCACTCACCACTACTCACCACTACACTCACTCACTCAGTCATTCACTCACTCAGTCACTCACTCAATCACTCACTCACTCACCACTCAGTCAATCATTCACTCACTCACCACACTCACCACTACTCCACCACTACACTCACTCACTCAGTCATTCTCTCACTCAGTCACTCACTCAATCACTCACTCACTCACCACTCAGTCAATCATTCACTCACTCACCACACTCACCACTACTCACCACTCACTCACCACTCAGTCAATCACTCAGTCAATCACTCACTCACTCACACACTCAGTCAATCACTCACTCACTCACACACTCACCACTACTCACCACTCACTCACCACTACACTCACTCACTCAGTCATTCACTCACTCAGTCACTCACTCAATCAATCACTCACTCACTCACTCAGTCAATCACTCACTCACTCACCACACTCACCACTACTCACCACCACACTCACCACTCAGTCAATCACTCAGTCAATCACTCACTCACTCACCACTCAGTCAATCATTCACTCACCACACTCACCACTACTCACCACTACACTCACCACTACACTCACTCACCACTCAGTCAATCACTCACTCACTCACACACTCACCACCACTACTCACCACTACACTCACCACTACTCACCACTACTCACCACTACACACACCACTCACTCACCACTACACTCACCACTACACTCACTCACCACTACACTCACTCACCACTCAGTCAATCACTCACTCACTTAGTGACTCACTCACTCACTCACACACCCACTACACTCACACACTACTCACCACTACACTCACCACCACTACTCACCACTACACTCACCACCACTACTCACCACTACTCACCACTACACTCACCACTACACTCACCACTACTCACCACTACACTCACCACTACTCACCACTACTCACCACTACCACTCACCACCACTACAC
>WFAB01003324.1:0-17867 GCA_018977245.1 Lethenteron camtschaticum | reverse complement strand
AGGGGGTGGGAGGGGGGGGGTGAGTGTGTAGTGCGTTAGTGGGTGGGTGGGTGAGTGGGCGGGTGGGTGGGTTAGTGGGTGTGGGTTAGTGTGGGTTAATGGGTGGGTGGGTGGGTAGGCGGGTGAGTGGGTGAGTGGGTGGTGAATAGTGGGTGGGTTAATGGGTGGGTGGGTGGGTTAATGGGTGGGTGGGTGGGTGAGTGAGTGACGTGAGTGAGTGGGTGGGTGAGTGGGTGAGTGGGTGAGTGAGTGGGTGAGTGGGTGAGTGAGTGAATGGGTGAATGGGTGAGTGAGTGGGTGAGTGGAGTGAGTGGGTGAGTGAGTGAGTGGGTGAGTGGGTGAGTGAGTGAGTGAGTGGGTGAGTTAGTGAGTGAATGAGTGAGTGAGTGGGTGAGTGGGTGAGTGAGTGGTTTAATGGTTGAGTGAGTGGGTGGGTGAGTGAGTGAGTGGACGAGCGGGTTGTCTACCGTTGAGCTGCGTGATCTTGTTTCGTGCGGCCAGCAGCATCTTGCGGGCCTTTTCGTCCTTCTCGCTGAGCTGGGCTCTGAGGGCCTCCTCGGCCCGGCCACGGCCCGAGGCCTCGGCCTTCAGGGCCTCCAGCTCAGAGTCGCGCACTCGCACCGCCTGCACGCACGCAGAGATAGAGATAAAGGTCCCCCGTGTAGCCTCAGCAGACTGTAGGGGCAAGTGCTGTTAGGAGAGAGCAGCAGCTATGAAGGCCCGTGACACACACAGAGACACACACACACACACAGAGAGACGGAGGACACACACAGAGAGACGGAGACACACACAGAGAGACACACACAGAGACACACGGTGACACGGAGACACAGAGAGACAAGGCGACACACACAGAGATACGGAGACACACACGGTGACACACACACACACAGAGACACACACACACACAGAGACGGAGACACACACAGAGAGACACACACAGAGACACACGGTGACACGGAGACACACAGAGAGACAAGGCGACACACACAGAGACACGGAGACACACGGTGACACACACACACACACAGAGACACACACACACACAGAGACGGAGACACACACAGAGAGACACACACAGAGACACACGGGTGACACGCACGCACGCAGAGACAAAGATAAAGGTCCCCCGTGTAGCCTCAGCAGACTGTAGGGGCAAGTGCTGTTAGTAGCGAGCGAGTAGTACCTATGAAGCCCGGAGACACACAGAGACACGGAGACACACACAGAGACACGGAGACACACACGGTGACACACACACACACTGACACACAAAAGATCCCCCGTGTAGCCTCAGCAGACTGTAGGGGCAAGTGCTGTTAGCGAGCGAGCAGCAGCTATGAAGGCCGGACGGCACACGCAGAGACAAGGCGACACACACACAGAGATAAGGCGACACACACGGTGACATACACACACACAGAGAGACGGAGACACACAGAGAGACACACAGAGACACACGGTGACACACACACGCATGCACGCGCAGAGATAAAGGACCCCCGTGTAGCCTTAGCAGACTGTAGGGGCAAGTGCTGTTAGCGAGCGAGCAGCAGCAGCTATGAAGGCCGGTGACACACACAGAGACACATACACACAGAGACACGGAGACACACACACACAGAGACACACACACACACGGTGACACACACAAACAGAGACACGGAGACACACACACCGTGACACACACACACACAGACACGGAGACACACACACACACAGACAAACACGGTGACACACACAGAGACACACACACACACACACACGGTGACACGGAGACACACACACAGACACACACACACACAGACACGGAGAGACACACACAGAGACACACAGAGACACACACGGTGACACACACACACGGTGACACACACACACACTGACACACAAAAGATCCCCTGTGTAGCCTGTAACAGACTGTAGGGGCAAGTGCTGTTAGCGAGCACCTATGAAGGCCGGCACGGCACACGAGGGGTGGGTGGCCAGCACCACGCCCGGCCGCCTTTGTCTCCCAGTGGCGATGTTTGCACACCGCACCAGGTACTCATTTCAGGCTGAGTCGACCTAGGGGAGGCCCGGGGCCGGTTCAGAAAATCGTCGCGGGTGGTTGGCCGTGAGCGGGAACCGAACCCGGGTCGCCAGGTTCATAGCGAAGCGTCGAGCTAACCACTACACTACCGCGACACTCACCTTCACCACTCACCCTCACCACGACACTCACCACTCACCCTCACCACGACACTCACCACTCACCCTCACCACTCACCCTCACCACGACACTCACCACGACCCTCACCCTCACCACGACACTCACCACAACCCTCACCCTCACGACACTCACCCTTAACCCTTACTCCGACCCTCATCACGATACTAACCCTCAACCCTCACCACAACCCTCACCACGACCCTCACCCTCACCACGACCCCAACCCTCACCACGACTCACCACCACCACGACGCTCACCACTCACCCTCACCACTCACCCTCACCACGACACTCACCACGACACTCACCCTCACCACCATCCTCACCACCACCCTCACCACAACACTCACCACCACCCTCACCACGACACTCACCCTCACCACTCACCACCACCCTCACCTGCTGCGCTGTCTCCAGCTGTGTCTCCAGCGCCCTCACCACGACCCCTCACCACGACACTCACGCTCACCACGACACCACCCTCACCACGACTCACCACGACCCTCACCCTCACCACGACACTCACCACGACACTCACCCTCACCACGACACTCACCCTCACCACGACCCTCACCACGACACTCACCCTCACCACGACACTCACCCTCACCACGACTCACCAAGACCCTCACCCTCACCACCACCCTCACCTGCTGCGCCGTTTCCAGCTGCGTCTCCAGCGCCCTCACCACGACACTCACCCCAACCCTCACCCTCACCACGACCCTCACCCTCACCACGACACTCACCCTCACCACGACTCACCACGACCCTCACCCTCACCACGACCCTCACCCTCACCACGACACTCACCCTCACCACGACTCACCACGACCCTCACCCTCACCACGACACTCACCCTCACCACGACACTCACCCTCACCACGACTCACCACGACCCTCACCCTCACCACGACACTCACCCTCACCACGACTCACCACGACCCTCACCCTCACCACGACACTCACCACGACACTCACCCTCACCACGACACTCACCCTCACCACGACACTCACCCTCACCACGACACTCACCCTCACCACGACTCACCACGACCCTCACCCTCACCACGACACTCACCACGACACTCACCCTCACCACGACACTCACCCTCACCACGACACTCACCACGACACTCACCCTCACCACGACACTCACCCTCACCACGACACTCACCCTCACCACGACTCACCACGACCCTCACCCTCACCACCACCCTCACCTGCTGCGCTGTCTCCAGCTGCGTCTCCAGCGCCCTCACCACGACACTCACCCCAACCCTCACCCTCACCACGACACTCACCCTCACCACGACTCACCACGACCCTCACCCTCACCACGACACTCACCCTCACCACGACTCACCACGACCCTCACCCTCACCACGACACTCACCCTCACCACGACACTCACCCTCACCACGACTCACCACGACCCTCACCCTCACCACGACACTCACCACGACACTCACCCTCACCACGACACTCACCCTCACCACGACACTCACCACGACACTCACCCTCACCACGACTCACCACGACCCTCACCCTCACCACGACACTCACCACGACACTCACCCTCACCACGACACTCACCCTCACCACGACACTCACCACGACACTCACCCTCACCACGACACTCACCCTCACCACGACACTCACCCTCACCACGACTCACCACGACCCTCACCCTCACCACCACCCTCACCTGCTGCGCCGTTTCCAGCTGCGTCTCCAGCGCCCTCACCACGACCCTCACCCCAACCCTCACCCTCACCACGACACTCACCCTCACCACACCCCTCACCACGACCCACCACGACCCTCACCACGACCCTCACCTGCTGCGCTGTCTCCAGCTGCGTCTCCAGCGCCCTCACCACGACACTCACCCCAACCCTCACCCTCACCACGACACTC
Source organism: Lethenteron camtschaticum (assembly GCA_018977245.1). Lineage (NCBI taxonomy): Eukaryota > Metazoa > Chordata > Hyperoartia > Petromyzontiformes > Petromyzontidae > Lethenteron > Lethenteron camtschaticum. The sequence continues at coordinate 13,735 of WFAB01003324.1, read as the reverse complement.
ACCCTCACCACGACACTCACCCTCACCACGACTCACCACGACCTCACCCTCACCACGACCCTCACCCTCACCACGACTCACCACGACCCTCACCCTCACCACGACACTCACCCTCACCACGACTCACCACGACCCTCACCCTCACCACGGACACTCACCCTCACCACGACACTCACCCTCACCACGACACTAACCCTCACCACGACTCACCACGACACTCACCCTCACCACGACACTCACCCTCACCACGACTCACCACGACCCTCACCACCACCCTCACCTGCTGCGCTGTCTCCAGCTGCGTCTCCAGCGCTCTGACTCGGGCCTCCGCCTGCTGCAGCTCGGCCTGCGTCTGGGCCGAAGCCTGCTGGCTCGCCTGAGCCTGTGCCTGGGCCTGAGCCTGAGCCTGGGCATGAGCCTCAGGCCCGGCCGGGGGGGCCCGCGGCGACCTCCGACCCCTGCTGGGCCCTCTCCGCCACCAGCTGGTGGGGGGGAGGGGGGGGCACAGACAGAGAGGATTGTGGGAGGGTGGCAGAAGGGGGCGGCACTGGCAGAGAGGATTGTGGGTAGAGAGGGGAGGGCGTCATTGGCAGAGAGGATTGTGGGGTAGAGGGGAAGGGGCACTGGCACAGAGGATTGTGGGTAGAGAGGGGAGGGGGACACTGGCAGAGAGGATTGTGGGTAGAGAGCGGAGGGGGGCGGCACTGGCAGAGAGGATTGTGGGTCGAGAGAGAGGGAAAGAGGGGGGGGAGGCGGCACTAACAGAGGGGATTGGGGTAGCGAGAGAGGGGGGGGAAGGCGGCAGTAACAGAGCGGGGGGGGCGGCACTAACAGAGGGGATTGTGGGTAGCGAGAGAGAGGGGGGGGGCGGCACTAACAGAGGGGATTGTGGGTAGCGAGAGAGAGCGGGGGGGGGCGCACTAACAGAGGGATTGTGGGTAGCGAGAGAGAGCGGGGGGGGGCGGCACTAACAGAAGGGATTGTGGGTAGCGAGAGAGAGCGGGGGGGGCGACACTAACAGAAGGGATTGTGGGTAGCGAGAGAGAGGGGGGCGGGGGGGGGGGTCACCTGGTCATGGAGAGCCTTGAGCTCCTCGTACTGAGCCTTGTAGCGTCGGCCAATCTTCTTGACCTGGACCACCCGGGGAGAGGGGGGGGGGGAGGGGGGAGGGGGGAGGGGGGAGGGGGGGAGGGGGGGAGGGGGAGAGGGGGGGGGAGGGTGGAGGGGGGAGGGGGGGAGGGGGGGTGGAGGGGGGGGAGGGGGGGAGGAAACACCCCCACTTGTGAAGACAACGATTCAGTGTCCCCGTGTCTCTCTCCCCGTGTCTCTCTCCCCGTGTCTCTCTCTCTCCCCGTGTCTCTCTCTCTCCCCGTGTCTCTCTCTCTCCCCGTGTCTCTCTCTCTCCCCGTGTCTCTCTCCCTCCCCGTGTCTCTCTCTCTCCCCGTGTCTCTCTCTCTCCCCGTGTCTCTCTCCCTCCCCGTGTCTCTCTCTCTCCCCGTGTCTCTCTCTCTCCCCGTGTCTCTCTCTCTCCCCGTGTCTCTCTCTCTCCCCGTGTCTCTCTCCCTCCCCGTGTCTCTCTCTCTCCCCGTGTCTCCTCTCTCCCCGTGTCTCTCTCCCTCCCCGTGTCTCTCTCTCTCCCCGTGTCTCTCTCTCTCCCCGTGTCTCTCTCTCTCCCCGGCTCTCTCTCCCCGCGTCTCTCCCCCCGCGTCTCTCCCCCCGCGTCTCTCCCCCCGTGTCTCTCTCCCCCCGTGTCTCTCTCCCCCCGTGTCTCTCTCCCCCCGTGTCTCTCCCCCGCGTCTCTCCCCCCGTGTCTCTCTCTCCCCCCGTGTCTCTCCCCGTCTCTCCCCCCGTGTCTCTCTCCCCGTGTCTCTCTCTCTCCCCGTGTCTCTCTCTCTCCCCGTGTCTCTCTCTCTCCCCGTGTCTCTCTCTCTCCCCGTGTCTCTCTCTCTCCCCGTGTCTCTCTCTCTCCCGTGTCTCTCTCCCCGTGTCTCTCTCCCCCCGTGTCTCTCTCTCCCCGTGTCTCTCTCCCCGTGTCTCTCCCCCCGTGTCTATCTCTCCCCGTGTCTCTCTCTCTCCCCGTGTCTCTCTCTCTCCCCGTGTCTCTCTCTCTCCCCGTGTCTCTCTCTCTCCCCGTGTCTCTCTCTCCCGTGTCTCTCTCTCTCCCCGTGTCTCTCTCCCCGTTTCTCTCTCCCCCCGTGTCTCTCTCTCTCCCCGTGTCTCTCTCCCCCCGTGTCTCTCTCTCTCCCCGTGTCTCTCTCTTTCCCCGTGTCTCTCTCTCTCCCCGTGTCTCTCTCTCTCCCCGTGTCTCTCTCTCTCCCGTGTCTCTCTCTCCCCGTGTCTCTCTCTCTCCGTGTCTCTCTCTCCCCGTGTCTCTCTCTCTCTCCCCGTGTCTCTCTCTCCCTGTGTCTCTCTCCCCGTGTCTCTCTCCCCGTGTCTGTCCCCCCGTGTCTCTCCTCGTGTCTCTCTCCCCGTGTCTCTCCCCGTGTCTCTCTCCCCGTGTCTCTCCCACCGTGTCTCTCCCCCGTGTCTCTCTCCCCGCGTCTCTCCCCCGTGTCTCTCTCTCTCTCCCCGTGTCTCTCCCCCCGTGTCTCTCCTCGTGTCTCTCCCCCGTGTCTCTCTCTCTCTCCCCGTGTCTCCCCGTGTCTCTCCCCCCGTGTCTCTCTCTCCCCGTGTCTCTCCCCTGCGTCTACCTGGTTGATGGTCTTCACTTTGTCCGCAATGTCCTCTGTCCGTGTCTCTCTCTCCCCGTGTCTCTCTCTCACTCCTCGTGTCTCTCTCTCTCTCGCCGTGTCTCTCTCTCTCTCGCCGTGTCTCTCTCTCTCTCGCCGTGTCTCTCTCTCTCCCCGTGTCTCTCTCTCTCCCCGTGTCTCTCTCTCTCCCCGTGTCTCTCTCCCTCCCCGTGTCTCTCTCTCCCCGTGTCTCTCTCTCTCCCCGTGTCTCTCCCCGTGTCTCTCTCTCCGTGTCTCTCTCTCCCCGTGTCTCTCTCTCTCACCTTGTCTCTCTCTCCCCGTGTCTCTCTCTCCACGTGTCTCTCTCTCCGCGTGTCTCTCTCTCCCCGTGTCTCTCTCTCCCCGTGTCTCTCTCCCCGTGTCTCTCTCCCCGTGTCTCTCTCCCCGTGTCTCTCTCCCCGCGTCTCTCCCCCGCGTCTCTCTCCCCGCGTCTCTCTCCCCGCGTCTCTCTCCCCGCGTCTCTCTCCCCGTGTCTCTCTCCCCGCGTCTCTCTCCCCGCGTCTCTCTCCCCGCGTCTCTCTCCCCGCGTCTCTCTCCCCGCGTCTCTCTCCCCGCGTCTCTCTCCCCGTGTCTCTCTCCCCGTGTCTCTCTCCCCGCGTCTCTCTCCCCGCGTCTCTCTCCCCGCGTCTCTCTCCCCGCGTCTCTCTCCCCGCGTCTCTCCCCCCCGTGTCTCTCCCCAGCGTCTACCTGGTTGATGGTCTTCACTTTGTCCGCAATGTCCTCTGTCCGTGTCTCCGCCTGCCTCTTCAGCTCGTCCCTCTCGGCCGAGACACGTGCCACGTCCGCACGGAGAGACACCGCCTGGGACTGGGACGTGCCCAGAGACGCGGACAGCCTGCACGGCAGAGACACGGAGACACAGAGACACACACAGAGACACGGTGACACACACACAGAGACACGTCCGCCCGCAGAGACACCGCCTGGGACTGGGACGTGCCCAGAGACGCGGACAGCCTGCACGGCAGAGACACGGAGACACAGAGACACACACAGAGACACGGTGACACACACAGAGACACGGAGACACAGAGACACAAAGACACCGCCTGGGACTGGGACGTGCCCAGAGACGCGGACAGCCTGCACGGCAGAGACACGGAAACACGGAGACACACACAGAGACACACACGGTGACACACACACAGAGACACGGTGACACAGAGACACACACAGAGACACACACGGTGACACGGAGACACACACGGTGACACGGAGACACACACACGGTGACACACACAGAGACACACACGGTGACACGGAGACACACACAGAGACACGGAGACACACACAGAGACACCGCCTGGGACTGGGACGTGCCCAGAGACGCAGACAGCCTGCACGGCAGAGACACGGAGACACAGAGACACACACAGAGACACGGTGACACACACAGAGACACGGAGACACAGAGACACAGAGACACCGCCTGGGACTGGGACGTGCCCAGAGACGCGGACAGCCTGCACGGCGGAGACACAGAGACACACACAGAGACACGGAGACACACACAGAGACACCGCCTGGGACTGGGACGTGCCCAGAGACGCAGACAGCCTGCACGGCAGAGACACGGAGACACGGTGACACACACGGTGACACACACAGAGACACGGTGACACACACGGTGACACACACAGAGACACGGTGACACACACGGTGACACACACGGTGACACATACAGAGACACGGAGACACACACACACACGGTGACACACACACAGAGACACACACACAGTGACACACACACACAGAGACACACACACAGTGACACACACACACAGTGACACACAATGACACACACACACACAGTGACACACACACACGGTGACACACACACAGTGACACACACACACGGTGACACACAATGACACACACACACAGTGACACACACACAGACACACCGACACACACACACACACAGACACAGTGACACACACACACACAGTGACACACAATGACACACACACACACACAGTGACACACACACACAGTGACACACAATGACACACACACACACAGTGACACACACACACACAGACACAGTGACACACAATGACACACACACAGTGACACACACACAGACACACCGACACACACACACACACCGACACAGTGACACACACACACACACAGTGACACACACACAGTGACACACACACAGTGACACACACACGCACACAGTGACACACACACACACACACAGTGACACATACACACACAGTGACACACACACACAGACACACACACCGACACACACACAGTGACACACTGTGACACGCACACAGACACAGTGACACACACACAGACATAGTGACACACGCACACAGACACAGTGACACACACACACAGACACAGTGACACACACAGACACACAGACACACACAGACACACAGTGACACACACACACAGACACACACAGACACACAGTGACACACACACACACAGACACACAGTGAGACACACACAGACACACACAGACACACAGTGAGACACACACAGACACACACAGACACACACACAGACACACACAGACACACACACAGACACACACACAGACACACACAGACACACACACAGACACACACACACACACAGTGACACACACACACACACAGACACACACACACAGTGACACACACACACAGACACACACACACAGTGACACACACACACACAGTGACACACACACAGTGACACACACACACAGTAACACACAGTGACAGACACACACACAGTAACACACAGTGACAGACACACACACACACACAGTGACACACACCAGTGACACACACAGTGACACACACAGTGACACACACACAGACACACACAGTGACACACACAGTGACACACACACAGACACACACAGTGACACACACACAGTAACACACAGTGACAGACACACACACTAACACACAGACACAGTGACAGACACACACACACACACACAGTGACACAGTGACACACACACACACAGTGACACAGTGACACACACACACACACAGTGACACACACACACACAGTGACACACACACACACAGTGACACACAGACACAGTGACACACAGACACAGTGACACACAGACACAGTGACACACAGACACAGTGACACACAGACACAGTGACACACACACACAGTGACACACACACACAGTGACACACACACACAGTGACACACACACACAGTGACACACACACACAGTGACACACACACACAGTGACACACACACACAGTGACACACACACACACAGTGACACACACACACACAGTGACACACACACACACAGTGACACACACACACACAGTGACACACACACACAGTGACACACACACACACAGTGACACACACACACAGTGACACACACACACAGTGACACACACACACAGTGACACACACCACACAGTGACACACACACACACACAGTGACACACACACACACACAGTGACACACACACACACACACAGTGACACACACACACACACACACCAGTGACACACACACACACACACAGTGACACACACACACACACACACAGTGACACACACACACAGTGACACACACACACAGTGACACACACACACAGTGACACACACACACACAGTGACACACACACACACAGTGACACACACAGTGACACACACAGTGACACACACAGTGACACACACACACACAGTGACACACACTGTGACACACACAGTGACACACACACACACACAGTGACACACACAGTGACACACACAGTGACACACACTGTGACACACACACACACAGTGACACACACCAGTGACACACACTGTGACACACACACACACAGTGACACACACAGTGGACACACACACACACAGTGACACACACAGTGACACACACACACACAGTGACACACACAGTGACACACACACACACAGTGACACACACTGTGACACACACACACACAGTGACACACACAGTGACACACACAGTGACACACACACACACACAGTGACACACACAGTGACACACTCACACAGTGACACACAGTGACACACACACACACAGTGACACACACACACACAGTGACACACACAGTGACACACTCACACACAGTGACACACACACACACAGTGACACACACAGTGACACACTCACACACAGTGACACACACACACACAGTGACACACACAGTGACACACACACAGACTGCGGCCTCACCTGGACACTTCAGCCCTCAGCTTTGCCGTCTCCTCGTGCAGCTGCTGAGCCCGGCGCGTTGAGGCGTCTCGCTCCGCCTGGGCCCGGCGCGTCTCCTCACCCTCGCTCGCCTTCTGCTGCCCCAGCAGCTGCTGCACAGCGCAGACACCATCAGTACCATGATCAGTATCATCATCATCATCATTAGTATCATCATCATCATCATTAGTATCATCATCATCATCACCATCACACAGACACTGCCATCATCATCATCACCATCATAAGTATCAATATCACACAGACATCATCACCATCATCACCAGCAGTACCATCATCAATATCACACAGACACCGCCGCCATCATCACCATCATCATCATCACCATCACCATCATCACCATCATCATCATCACCATCATCATCATCAACATCACAGACTCCTCACCCTCGCTCGCCTTCTGCTGCCCCAGCAGCTGCTGCACAGCGCAGACACCATCACCAATAGCAACATCACCATCAGTATCATCATCATCATCATCAGTACCATCACCATCAGTACCATCATCACCATCATCATCAGTACCATCATCAGTATCACACAGACACTACCGCCAATAGCAACATCATCATCACCATCATCATCAGTATCATCACCATCATCATCAGTATCATCACCATCATCATTAGTATCATCATCATCATCATCACACAGACACCGCCACCAATAGCATCATCATCATCACCATCACGCAGACACCGCCACCATCATCAGCATCACCTACATCATCAACATTATCATCAGTATCATCACCATCACCACCATCACCACCATCATCATCATCATCACCGTCATGACCATCATCACCACCACACAGACACCACCGCCCTCATCACATCATCATCATCACCATGACACAGACACCGCCACCAATAGCAACATCATCACCATCGTCACCATCATCATCAGTATCACACAGACACCACCACCATCATCACCATCATCATTATCCACTGTCATCACCAGCAGTACCATCATCATCATCAGTATAACACAGACACCACCACCATCACCATCATCACCATCATCACCATCACCACCATCACAGACTCCTCACCCTCGCTCGCCTTCTGCTGCCCTAGCAGCTGCTGCACAGCACAGACACCATCATCATCATCATCACACAGACACCGCCACCATCATCACCATCAGTATCATCAACAGTATCATTATCACACAGACACCGCAACCATCATCATCATCAGTATCACACAGACACCGCCACCATCATCATCATCATCATCACCATCATCAGTATCAATATCACACAGACATCGCCACCATCATCAGTATCAGTATCACACAGACACCGCCACCATCATCATCATCACCATCAACAGTATCAATATCACACAGACACCGCCACCATCATCATCAGTATCATCATCAGTATCATTATCACACAGACACCGCCATCATCATCAGTATCAGTATCACACAGACACCGCCACCATCATCATCATCACCATCATCATCATCACCATCATCAGTATCAATATCACACAGACACCGCCGCCATCATCACCATCATCAGTATCATCATCACCATCATCACCATCATATCGCTTGCCTTCTGCTGCCCCAGCAGCTGCTGCACAGCGCAGACACCGCCACCAATAGTACCATCATCACCAGCAGTAACATCATCATCACCATCATCAGTATCAGTATCAGTATCACACAGACACCGCCGCCATCATCACCATCATCACCGTCATCACCAGCAGTAACATCATCATCACCATCATCAGTATCATCATCAGTATCAGTATCACACAGACACCGCCGCCATCATCACCATCATCACCGTCATCACCATCATCATCAGTACCATCATCATCAGTATCATCATCATCAGTATCACCATCATCATCACCGCCACCATCATCATCATCACCATCATCACCACCACCACCATCACCACCATCATCACCATCATCACCATCATCACCACCATCATCATCATCATCACCATCATCACCACCACCACCATCATCACCATCATCATCACCGTCATCACCATCATCATCAGTACCATCATCATCAGTATCATCATCATCAGTATCACCATCATCATCATCACCACCATCATCACCATCATCACACCATCATCACCACCACCACCATCATCACCATCATCACCATCATCATCACCATCACCACCATCATCACCATCATCACCATCATCACCACCACCACCATCATCATCATCACCATCATCACACCATCATCACCACCACCACCATCATCACCATCATCATCACCGTCATCACCATCATCATCAGTACCATCATCATCAGTATCATCATCATCAGTATCACCATCATCACCATCACCACCATCATCACCATCATCACCATCATCACCATCATCATCACCATCATCACCATCATCACCATCATCACCATCACCACCATCATCACCATCATCACCATCATCATCACCATCACCACCATCATCACCATCATCACCATCATCACCACCACCATCATCATCACCATCATCACACCATCATCACCACCACCACCATCATCACCATCATCATCACCATCATCACCATCATCAGTACCATCATCACCACCATGATGATAGTGATGACGATGATGATGGTGACTGATGATGATGAAGATTATATTGTTGATGTTGATGTCGTTGATGTTGATGTCGTTGATGATGTTGACGATGGTGATGTTATTGATGTTGTTGTTGATGTTGACGATGGTGATGTTGTTGACGATGTTGTTGATGTTGTTGTTGTTGACGTTGTTGTTGTTGACGATGTCGTTGTTGTTGTTGATGTTGTTGTTGTTGTTGTTGTACCTGTGCTCGAGCCCTCCACCTCTTCAGCTCCTCGTCCCCGGCTCTCTTGTCGGCCTGCAGAGCCCCGTTCCTCTCGCACAGCTCACGATTAGCCTCCTGTAGCGGGGAGATGTCTCCCTCCAGCTTGCGTACCTACAGATTACACAGAGATACACACACAGATACACACACACACACACAGATACACACACAGATACACACACAGATACACACACACACATAGATACAGAGACACACACAGAGATACACACAGATACACACACACACAGATACACACACAGAGACACACACACACATAGATACAGATACACACACAGATACACACACAGATACACACACACACAGATACACACACACACAGATACACACACAGATACACACACAGATTACACAGAGATACACACACACACAGATACACACACACACAGAGACACACACACACACAGATACACACACACACACACAGATACACACACACACACACAGATACACACACACACACACAGAGATACACACACACAAATACACAGATACAGAGACACACACACACACAGATACACACATACAGATACACACAGATACACACACACACACACACAGATACACTGATACACACACAGACACACAGATACAGAGACACACAGATACAGAGACACACAGCAATACACAGACACACACAAAGACACACACGCAGATACACACAAAGACACACACACAGACACACACACACAGATACACAGAGACACACACACACAGATACACAGAGACACACACACACAGATACACAGAGACACACACACACACAGACACAGAGACACACAGATACGTAGACACGCAGATACACACACAGATACAGAGACACACAGATACACACAAAGACACAGATACACAAAGACACACATATACAGAGACACATAGCAATACACAGACACACACACAGATACAAACACACAGAGACACACAAACATCCACCCACCCCCCACCTTGGCACACACACAGATATACACACACATAGATACACACAGACAGGTACACACAGACAGATACAGATACACACACACACCCACCCCACCCACCCCCCCACCCCCCCCACCCACCTTGGCACACACAGATACAGATACAAACACACACACAGACACACACAAACACCCCCCCACCCCACCCACCTTGGCACACACACACACAGACACACACAGATACAGATACAAATACACACACACAGATACACACACACACAGATACAAACACACACAGATACACACAGATACACACACACACACACACAGATACAGATATAAACACACACAGATACACACACACAGATACAGATACAAACACACACACACAGACACACACAGATACAGATACACACACACACACAGATACAGATACAAACACACACACAGATACACACACACACACAGATACAGATACAAACACACACACACAGATACACACACACACAGATACAAACACACACAGATACACACACACACAGATACAGATATAAACACACACAGATACAAACACACACAGATACACACACACACAGATACAGATACAAACACACACAGACACACACAGATACAGATACACACACACACACAGATACAGATACAAACACACACACAGATACACACACACACACAGATACAGATACAAACACACACACACAGACACACACAGATACAGATACAAACACACACAGATACAGATACAAACACACACACAGATACACACACACACACAGATACAGATACAAACACACACACACAGACACACACAGATACAGATACAAACACACACAGATACAGATACAAACACACACACAGATACACACACACACACAGATACAGATACAAACACACACACACAGACACACACAGATACAGATACAAACACACACAGATACAGATACAAACACACACACACAGACACACACAGATACAGATACAAACACACACAGATACAGATACAAACACACACACAGATACACACACACACACAGATACACACACACACACAGATACAGATACAAACACACACACACAGATACACCCACCACCCCCCCCCCCCACCTTAGCCTGCTCCTGCTGCAGCTGCTGCTGCAGGCGCTGTTTGTCGTCACGAAGCTGCCGGTTGGACTCGGTGAGGATGTTTAGAGTCTCCACCTTCTGCATGAGCTCCCCGTGTTGAGCCAGGGACTTGGCGTTGAGCTGCAAGAGATGGTGAGGGTGGTGAGAGACAGGTGGTGAGGGTGAGGGGGGTGGTGAGGGAGAGGGTGGTGAGTGTCTCCACCTTCTGCATGAGCTCCCCGTGTTGAGCCAGAGACTTGGCGTTGAGCTGCAAGAGATGGTGAGGGTGGTGAGGGACAGGTGGTGAGGGTGAGGGGGGTGGTGAGGGAGAGGGTGGTGAGGGTGAGGAGGGGGGTGAGGGTAGTGAGTGTCTCCATCTTCTGCATGAGCTCCCCGTGTTGAGCCAGGGACTTGGCGTTGAGCTGCAAGAGATGGTGAGGGTGGTGAGGGACAGGTGGTGAGGGTGAGGGGGTGGTGAGGGAGAGGGTGGTGAGGGTCTCCACCTTCTGCATGAGCTCCCCGTGTTGAGCCAGGGACTTCGCGTTGAGCTGCAAGAGATGGTGAGGGTGGTGAGGGAGAGGTGGTGAGGGTGAGGGGGGTGGTGAGGGAGAGGGTGGTGAGGGTGGTGAGGGACAGGTGGTGAGGGTGAGGGGGGTGGTGAGGGAGAGGGTGGTGAGGGTGGTGAGGGACAGGTGGTGAGGGTGAGGGGGGTGGTGAGGGAGAGGGTGGTGAGGGTGGTGAGGGACAGGTGGTGAGGGTGAGGGGGGTGGTGAGGGAGAGGGTGGTGAGGGTGGTGAGGGACAGGTGGTGAGGGTGAGGGGGGTGGTGAGGGAGAGGGTGGTGAGGGTGGTGAGGGACAGGTGGTGAGGGTGAGGGGGGTGGTGAGGGAGAGGGTGGTGAGGGTGGTGAGGGACAGGTGGTGAGGGTGAGGGGGGTGGTGAGGGTGAGGTGGTGAGGGTGAGGAGGGTGGTGAGGGTGAGGGAGAGGTGGTGAGGGTGAGGAGGGTGGTGAGGGTGAGGAGGGTGGTGAGGGTGAGGAGGGTGGTGAGGGTGAGGGAGAGGTGGTGAGGGTGAGGGGGTGGTGAGGGTGAGGAGGGTGGTGAGGGTGAGGGAGAGGTGGTGAGGGTGAGGGAGAGGTGGTGAGGGTGAGGGAGAGGTGGTGAGGGTGAGGGAGAGGTGGTGAGGGTGAGGGGGGTGGTGAGGGTGGTGAGGGAGAGGGTGGTGAGGGTGAGGAGGGTGGTGAGGGAGAGGGTGGTGAGGGTGAGGAGGGTGGTGAGGGTGAGGAGGGTGGTGAGGGTGAGGGAGAGGTGGTGAGGGTGAGGAGGGTGGTGAGGGTGAGGGAGAGGTGGTGAGGGTGAGGGGGTGGGAGGGTGAGGAGGGTGGTGAGGGTGAGGGAGAGGTGGTGAGGGTGAGGAGGGTGGTGAGGGTGAGGAGGGTGGTGAGGGTGAGGGAGAGGTGGTGAGGGTGAGGAGGGTGGTGAGGGTGAGGAGGGTGGTGAGGGTGAGGGAGAGGTGGTGAGGGTGAGGAGGGTGGTGAGGGTGAGGGAGAGGTGGTGAGGGTGAGGAGGGTGGTGAGGGTGAGGGAGAGGTGGTGAGGGTGAGGAGGGTGGTGAGGGTGAGGGAGAGGTGGTGAGGGTGAGGAGGGTGGTGAGGGTGAGGGGGGTGGTGAGGGTGAGGAGGGTGGTGAGGGTGAGGGGGGTGGTGAGGGTGAGGAGGGTGGTGAGGGTGAGGGGGGTGGTGAGGGTGAGGTGGTGGTGAGGGGGGTGAGGGTGCTCAGCGTATTTTCGTCACTGGCGTTGGCCGTGAGCGGGAATCAAAACTCAGGTTTTGTAGCGCTAACCACCACACTACCACTCCACACCACACACACACAGACACACACAG
>WFAB01003323.1:10000-17890 GCA_018977245.1 Lethenteron camtschaticum | reverse complement strand
ATATACGATGTGGATGATGAAGATGATGCCAATGGTGCTGATGCTGCTGCTGATGATGATGCTGCTGCTGATGATGAAACTGCTGCTGTTGATGATGCTACTGATGATGATGGTACTGATGATGAAACTGCTGCTGATGATGAAACTGCTGCTGTTGATGATGCTACTGATGATGATGGTACTGATGATGATGCTGCTGCTGATGAAACTGCTGCTGATGATGATGCTACTGATGATGATGGTACTGATGATGATGCTACTGATGATGCTGCTGATGCTGAAACTGCTGCTGATGATGTTGCTGAAGATGAAACTGCTGCTGTTGATGATGCTACTGATGATGATGGTACTGATGATGATGATGATGCTGCTGCTGCTGATGCTGGTGCTGATGATGATGCTTCTGCTGCTGCTGCTGATGATGCTGCTGCTGATGCTGCTGATGCTGCTGCTGCTGATGATGATGATGCTGCTGTTGATGATGCTTCTGCTGCTGCTGCTGATTATGATGACGCTGCTGATGCTGCTGATGATGATGCTGCTGATGCTGCTGCTGCTGACGCTGCTAATGATGCTGCTGCTGATGATGATGATGCTGCTGCTGATGCTGCTGATGCTGCTGATGCTGCTGATGATGCTGCTGATGCTGCTGCTGATGATGATGTCTCACCGTCTCGTGTAGTTTCTCCAGCAGCTGGGACAGCTGAGTCTGTGGAATGGGAGATCACAATCAGAAGTGCAGCCAAAGCTGCCCCAGGTAGCAGCGCAACGGCTGATAGAGCAAGTGCAGCGCTGAGTGAGTCCATAGACTCAGAGCTGAGTGAGTCTAAGGGCTCAGCTCTGAGTGAGTCTCAGCTCTGAGTGAGTCTAAGGACTCAGCTCTGAGTCTAAGGATCTGCTCTGAGTGGTCTCAGCTCTGAGTGAGTCTAAGGACTCAGCTCTGAGTGAGTCTAAGGACTCAGCTCTGAGTCAAGGACTCTGTGAGTGAGTCTCAGCTCTGAGTGAGTCTAAGGACTCAGCTCTGAGTCTAAGGACTCAGCTCTGAGTGAGTCTAAGTACTCAGCTCTGAGTGAGTCTAAGGACTCAGCTCTGAGTGAGTCTACGGACTCAGCTCTGAGTGAGTCTAAGGACTCAGCTCTGAGTGAGTCTACGGACTCAGCTCTGAGTGAGTCTAAGGACTCAGCTCTGAGTGAGTCTAAGGACTCAGGGCTGAGTGAGTCTACGGACTGAGCTCTGAGTGAGTCTCAGCTCTGAGTGAGTCTAAGGACACAGCTCTGAGTGAATCTCAGCTCTGAGTGAATCTAAGAACTCGGCTCTGAGTGAGTCTAAGGACTCAGCTCTGACTGAGTCTACGGACTCAGCTCTGAGTGAATCTAAGGAATCAGAGCTGAGTGAGTCTCAGGGCTGAGTGAGTCTCAGCTCTGAGTGAGTCTCAGGGCTGAGTGAGTCTCAGCTCTGAGTGAGTCTAAGGACTCAGCTCTGAGTGAGTCTAAGGACTCAGCTCTGAGTGAGTCTCAGCTCTGAGTGAGTCTAAGGACTCTGCTCTGAGTCTAAGGACTCGGCTCTGAGTGAGTCTCAGCTCTGAGTGAGTCTAAGGACTCAGCTCTGAGTGAGTCTCAGCTCTGAGTGAGTCTACGGACTCAGCTCTGAGTCTAAGGACTCGGCTCTGAGTGAGTCTAAGGAATCAGTGCTGAGTGAGTCTACGGACTCAGCTCTGAGTGAGTCTAAGGACTCTGCTCTGAGTCTAAGGACTCAGCTCTGAGTGAGTCTACGGACTCAGCTCTGAGTGAGTCTAAGGCCTCAGCTCTCAGTGAGTCTAAGGACTCTGCTCTGAGTCTAAGGACTCAGCTCTGAGTGAGTCTAAGGACTCGGCTCTGAGTGAGTCTAAGGACTCAGCTCTGAGTGAGTCTATGGACTCAGCTCTGAGTGAGTCTAAGGACTCAGCTCTGAGTGAGTCTCAGCTCTGAGTGAGTCTAAGGACTCAGCTCTGAGTGAGTCTAAGGACTCAGCTCTGAGTGAGTCTAAGGACTCGGCTCTGAGTGAGTCTAAGGACTCAGCTCTGAGTGAGTCTAAGGACTCAGCTCTGAGTGAGTCTATGGACTCAGCTCTGAGTGAGTCTAAGGACTCAGCTCTGAGTGAGTCTCAGCTCTGAGTGAGTCTAAGGACTCAGCTCTGAGTCTAAGGACTCTGCTCTGAGTGAGTCTACGGACTCAGCTCTGAGTGAGTCTAAGGACTCAGCTCTGAGTGAGTCTCAGCTCTGAGTGAGTCTAAGGACTCAGCTCTGAGTGAGTCTAAGGACTCAGCTCTGAGTGAGTCTAAGGACTCAGCTCTGAGTGAGTCTAAGGACTCGGCTCTGAGTGAGTCTAAGGACTCAGCTCTGAGTGAGTCTACGGACTCAGGGCTGAGTGAGTCTACGGACTCAACTCTGAGTGAGTCTCAGCTCTGAGTGAGTCTAAGGACACAGCTCTGAGTGAATCTCAGCTCTGAGTGAGTCTAAGGACACAGCTCTGAGTGAGTCTAAGGACTCAGCTCTGAGTGAGTCTAAGAACTCAGCTCTGAGTGAGTCTAAGAACTCAGCTCTGAGTGAGTCTACGGACTCAGCTCTGAGTGAGTCTAAGGACTCGGCTCTGAGTGAGTCTAAGGACTCAGCTCTGAGTGAGTCTAAGGACTCAGCTCTGAGTGAGTCTAAGGACTCAGCTCTGAGTGAGTCTAAGAACTCAGCTCTGAGTGAGTCTCAGGGCTGAGTGAGTCTCAGCTCTGAGTGAGTCTACGGACTCACCTTGAACTTGGTGCCGACGCTCACGAATCCGAGCTTCCCGGCTCTCTGCCTGGGGTCCCTTCCTCCGCTGGGGGGGGGGGCCCCCACTCCCCCGCTGGGGGGCCCCCGCCCCCCCCGCTGGGGGGACCCCCCCCACCTCCGTCGCTGTCGGAGAAGAGTCGAGCCACGAAGGGGTCGCGAGATCGTCGCAGCAGCGACTCGAGCGACAGGTGGAGGGCGTCGTTGTTCTTCTCCACGAAGTTGGCCTGCACACGCGCGGACACACGGGGAGACGTGCGGAGAGAGATGGAGATAGTGAGACAGGGAGAGAGAGAGATGGTGAGATGGTGAGAGAGATAGTGAGGAGATCAGGGAGAGAGACGGAGAGAGAGACGTGGGAGAGATGGGAGATGGTGAGAGAGATAGTGAGGGAGAGACAGGGAGAGAGATGGAGAGGAGAGAGACGTGGGGAGATGGAGATGGTGAGAGAGATAGTGAGGGAGAGACAGGGAGAGAGACGGAGAGAGAGAGACGTGGGAGAGATGGTGAGATGGTGAGAGAGAGAGTGAGGGAGAGACAGGGAGAGAGACGGAGAGAGAGACGTGGGGAGAGATGGAGATGGTGAGAGAGAGAGTGAGGGAGAGACAGGGAGAGAGACGGAGAGAGAGAGACAGGGAGACGTGGGGAGAGAGATGGAGAGAGAGATGGTGAGATGGTGAGACAGGGAGAGAGAGACAGGGAGAGAGATGGTGAGACAGGGAGAGAGATACAGAGAGATAGATAGGGAGAGAGATGGAGAGAGGGGAAGAGAGAGATGCTGAGATAGGGAGAGAGAAATGAAGAGAGAGAGATGAAGAGAGAGAGATGGTGAGACAGGGAGATATGGAGAGAGATGATAAAGAGACAAAGAGAGAGATGTTGAGAGGTGCGTGGTGAGCAGCCCCTTGGCGCGTGCAGAGCGCCGCCATGTTGTTCTTCTCCGGGGCCTCTTGAGGGCCACGTTCTTGCAGCCTCACGGCTCCTCTGGCAGCTTGTCGCAGCGGCTGTAACCGGGGGGCTACGCGCAGGAGAAGTGCAACTCCGGGAAGAAGGAGGGGGGGGGGGGCCCCACCGTCCCCGGCGCCTCCAACTAGAGGCGCAGCTCCTGCAAGGTGCGGCGTCGACGTCCTGCAGGACTGCCCGCTGCCCTGCCCACGTGAGGCGGAGAGAGCCCCAGGGTCCTCGCTCCTCTGATCCTCGCTCGGGAACTGGTCGCGGCATGTTCCGCTCCGCTCGAAGCTCCGCCACGCATCCAAAAGTGTCCGGTAACAAGCCGGGCGGCCTCGTGTTAGTCGACCAGGCTGAGGTCCCACGGGAAGAGCTCCCTCCCGTAGCCCAGGCACCCCCTGCACTTCTGAGCAGGCTGAGGAGGGCTGAGGAGGGCTGAAGGCCCAAGCGGAGCGACGTTTCAGAGTCGATCCCGGGACTGGCGGCTCACCCTGTCGGAGGCTTCTCCTGATCCACGCGGAGGAGGCCCGAGTCCTCGTCGAGCGCCTTGCAGGGGAGACGACGTCTCTCACCGCAGCGACGTCACCGCACGCGCAGCGCCCAGGATGCAGCGCGACCCTCCTGGCACATCAGCTGACCCAGCGCACCCGCGAGACGGTTCCCAGCCCCTTGGAGAAGATTTTGTAGTCGGCGCGGAAGCGGGAAATGGCAGCTGCTGCTGCTGCTGCAGCTGCAGCTGCAGCTGCTGTTGCTGCTGCTGCTGCTGCAACTGCAGCAGCTGCAGCAGCAGCTGCAGCTGCTGCAGCTGCTGCTGCTGCTGCAGCTGCAGCTGCTGCTGCTGCTGCTGCAACTGCTGCTGCTGCCGCAGCTGCTGCTGCTGTTCTGTGCGAGTTCCCCTCCCGCAGGCCTCTCCGTCAACAACAACTCCAGCGGGCAGGGCCCAGCGCGTCCAAAAAGGCCGCACTAAACTCAACTGGCAGGCCGCCCATGAGAGAGAGAGTGAGGGAGAGATAGTGAGAGAGATAGTGTGAGATAGAGAGATAGTGAGAGAGTGAGATATAGATAGAGATAGTGAGATAGTGAGAGATAGTGAGATAGTGAGAGATAGTGAGATAGTGAGATAGATAGAGATAGTGAGATAGTGAGATAGTGAGATAGAGATAGTGAGATAGTGAGATAGATAGATAGTGAGAGATAGTGAGATAGTGAGATAGATAGATAGTGAGAGATAGTGAGATAGTGAGATAGAGATAGTGAGATAGTGAGATAGATAGATAGTGAGAGATAGTGAGATAGTGAGATAGATAGAGATAGTGAGATAGATAGAGATAGTGAGATAGTGAGATAGTGAGAGATAGAGAGATAGTGAGATAGTGAGATAGAGATAGTGAGATAGTGAGATAGATAGATAGTGAGAGATAGAGAGATAGTGAGATAGTGAGAGATAGTGAGATAGATAGAGATAGTGAGATAGTGAGAGAGGGGGGGGGTACCGTTTCGTAGCAGACGGCTCCAGCGAAGTGGCGGATGACGAAGCCCTCGTCGTCACGCAGAGCGCGGTGACGACTCAACTTGGAGCTGCGGGGAACCTGCACAGACTCAGTCAGTTAGTTACTCAGTTAGTCAGTCACTCAGTCAGTCACTCACTCAGTCAGTCAGTCACTCAGTCAGTCACTCACTCACTCACTCAGTCACTCACTCACTCACTCACGCAGAGCGCGGTGACGACTCAACTTGGAGCTGCGGGGAACCTGGGGCAGTCAGTTAGTCACTCAGTTAGTCACTCACTCAGTCACTCACTCAGTTAGTCACTCACTCAGTCAGTCAGTCACTCAGTCAGTCACTCACTCACTCACTCAGTCACTCACTCAGTCACTCACTCACTCACTCAGTCACTCACTCACTCACTCACGCAGAGCGCGGTGACGACTCAACTTGGAGCTGCGGGGAACCTGGGGCAGTCAGTTAGTCACTCAGTTAGTCACTCACTCAGTCACTCACTCAGTTAGTCACTCACTCAGTCAGTCAGTCACTCAGTCAGTCACTCACTCACTCACTCAGTCACTCACTCACTCACTCACTCACGCAGAGCGCGGTGACGACTCAACTTGGAGCTGCGGGGAACCTGCACCAGTCAGTTAGTCACTCACTCACTCAGTCACTCAGTTAGTCACTCAGTCACTCACTCAGTTAGTCACTCAGTCACTCACTCACTCACTCAGTCACTCAGTTAGTCACTCACTCACTCACTCAGTCACTCAGTCACTCAGTCACTCACTCACTCACGCAGAGCGCGGTGACGACTCAACTTGGAGCTGCGGGGAACCTGCACAGACTCAGTCAGTTAGTTAGTCACTCAGTTAGTCAGTCACTCAGTCACTCACTCAGTTAGTCACTCACTCAGTCAGTCAGTCACTCAGTCAGTCACTCACTCACTCACTCACTCAGTCACTCACTCACTCACGCAGAGCGCGGTGACGACTCAACTTGGAGCTGCGGGGAACCTGCACAGACTCAGTCAGTTAGTTAGTCACTCAGTTAGTCAGTCACTCAGTCACTCACTCAGTTAGTCACTCACTCAGTCAGTCAGTCACTCAGTCAGTCACTCACTCACTCACTCAGTCACTCACTCAGTCACTCACTCACTCACTCACGCAGAGCGCGGTGACGACTCAACTTGGAGCTGCGGGGAACCTGCACAGACTCAGTCAGTTAGTTAGTCACTCAGTTAGTCAGTCACTCAGTCACTCACTCAGTTAGTCACTCACTCAGTCAGTCAGTCACTCAGTCAGTCACTCACTCACTTACTCAGTCACTCACTCAGTCACTCACTCACTCACGCAGAGCGCGGTGACGACTCAACTTGGAGCTGCGGGGAACCTGCACAGACTCAGTCAGTTAGTTAGTCACTCAGTTAGTCAGTCACTCAGTCACTCACTCAGTTAGTCACTCAGTCAGTCAGTCACTCAGTCAGTCACTCACTCACTCACTCAGTCACTCACTCACTCAGTCACTCACTCACGCAGAGCGCGGTGACGACTCAACTTGGAGCTGCGGGGAACCTGCAGCAGTCAGTTAGTTAGTCACTCAGTTAGTCACTCACTCAGTCAGTCACTCAGTCACTCACTCAGTTAGTCACTCACTCAGTCAGTCAGTCACTCAGTCAGTCACTCACTCACTCACTCAGTCACTCACTCACTCACTCACGCAGAGCGCGGTGACGACTCAACTTGGAGCTGCGGGGAACCTGCAGCAGTCAGTTAGTTAGTCACTCAGTTAGTCACTCACTCAGTCAGTCACTCAGTCACTCACTCAGTTAGTCACTCACTCAGTCAGTCAGTCACTCAGTCAGTCACTCACTCACTCACTCAGTCACTCACTCACTCACTCACGCAGAGCGCGGTGACGACTCAACTTGGAGCTGCGGGGAACCTGCAGCAGTCAGTTAGTTAGTCACTCAGTTAGTCACTCACTCAGTTAGTCACTCAGTTAGTCAGTTAGTCAGTCACTCAGTTAGTCAGTTAGTCAGTCACTCAGTTAGTCACTCACTCAGTTAGTCACTCACTCAGTTAGTCACTCACTCAGTTAGTCACTCAGTTAGTCAGTCAGTTAGTCACTCAGTTAGTCACTCACTCAGTTAGTCACTCACTCAGTCACTCAGTTAGTCACTCAGTTAGTCAGTCAGTCACTCAGTTAGTCACTCACTCAGTTAGTCACTCACTCAGTTAGTCACTCAGTTAGTCACTCACTCAGTTAGTCACTCAGTTAGTCAGTCAGTCAATCACTCAGTTAGTCACTCACTCAGTTAGTCACTCAGTTAGTTAGTCACTCACTCAGTCAGGCACTCAGTTAGTCAGTCAGTCAGTCACTCAGTTAGTCACTCACTCAGTTAGTCACTCACTCAGTCAGTCACTCAGTTAGTCAGTCAGTCAGTCACTCAGTTAGTCACTCACTCAGTTAGTCACTCACTCAGTTAGTCACTCAGTTAGTCACTCACTCAGTCACTCACTCAGTCAGTCACTCAGTTAGTCAGTCAGTCAGTCACTCAGTTAGTCACTCACTCAGTTAGTCACTCACTCAGTTAGTCACTCAGTTAGTTAGTCACTCACTCAGTCACTCACTCAGTCAGTCACTCAGTTAGTCAC